>JALGQJ010000023.1:4244199-4424105 GCA_023055345.1 Quercus wislizeni
GTTAGTTTTCTTTTCAAATAGTTTTGAAAATAAAGTAGGGATATAATAGGAACATTAGTAAATTAATGACTTTTATTTTTAGAAACAAGACAATATTTTGGGACATCCCAAAATGGAATACAGAACAAATAAACTGGAACGGAGTGAGTAACAAGTAACAACCATGCATAAATACAAGGAAAGGTCTTTGTTTGCTATATAAAAATAAAACTTTGTTCTTTCCTGCTAGTTGTTCTAGTAGGCCAAGTTGTCTCTGTTAAAATACATTTTAATTTGAATTCTTCCCCTTAGTTTTTGAACCATATTGTAACCGTTGGGTACACACGGTTTTTGTGACTGCATGTTTTTGCGTATTTAAAACAATTCTATGATCTTTAACTTACATATTATATTTATATATAATAATCCTTTTTCTTATTTTAAAGATTAATTATCATCGATTTGGTGCTAATCAACTTGTTTGTGCTCTGATACAATGTGAAAAACTAATTTGGAAAAAATGATTTCATTGCATTAATTAGAATTACAGATAGCTAATCCATATATACAAGCTAAAGGAAGTAACTACCCCTAACTAACTGAACTCCCATAAAATGTGCTAATCAGAAAAACTAAATAATAACAGCTCTTGGCACGTGTGAAACATATATACAATATACTACTAACTAAACTACAAGTCGTATATAGCAACTAACTACATGTCGTGCTCTGTTCTTCTATATCTTGACTTCCCCTGTTTTCTGTGTGTATGAGCTCATCTGCGGCAAAATTGGTTCTTTGAAAGTAGATTCAGCTTGACCAGAAGGCTTCTTCTTTTGATAGTAATAACCAATTTTAATAATGCTAGCTCTTTCCAATAGTATATGTACAATTTAATTAATATCTGTCTCTTTCAATTAAACAATGTTTTATTTACAAAATTATTTGTCATTTGGTTAAATGCATTTAGTGGAGGGACTAACTTTCTGAATTTTACTTATTTATTTATCATTTATATTTTAACTTCTCTGTGGCCCAGTTACAATGACGTGAATAATGATAATTACTTCTACGGCACATTTTGGGTCAACTTACTAGACATTGGTAAAGCATGGATAACACCATAACGGTCATCAATAACGGTCATTAATAGAGCAAATTTTCTTTGTTAGGTCATCCAATGACCCACCGAAAAGAACGAAAAGGATAAGCCATTTTTAAATGAGAACTAGTATTATGAGTGTGCAATATACAACTTAATTAAAAAATAATATGTAATAAATTGAGATTATATTAATAATTAGTGAGTCATTTGACAAAAATGCATTAATTTTATAGTGTAAAATTTATTATATTAAAACATATATAAAATTATAATATAGTATAATTAAAAATAATTATTAAATTTTTTTTAAATTACTTTAAAACTTTAAATTAGTTACTTGACGGCTAAAATTGGAAATTAACACGGTTTTCCAAACAATATAATTAGTAGACACTGTTACAAAACTATATTTTTTACTAATATCTCAAGTTTAAAAGATTCGATTTAGGGCTTATAAATTGAGTATTTGAGACTCGATTTTAGTGTTTTGTTCACGTCTGATGTAACGTCTACCTAGAAATTGAGTTTTAGAGACTCGATTTGTGCTGTACAGCTTGCTAGCATTGATAATGTTTGAATAATATATATATATATATATATATATATATATATATTGACAGAAGTGATAGAATTATATTAATATATGAAAAGTACAAAAGGAAGAGACACAAGTGTCAGAGGAGTTTACATCAAACTTGACCTCATCTCCCACTAACTCCATGGCCTAAGAAAACTCCTTACACACTAGCACTGATAATGTTTGAATAATATATATATATATATATATTTTTTTTTTTTTGACAGAAGTGATAGAATTATTGTAAAATATGAAAAGTACAAAGGGAAGACACATAAGTGTCAAAGGAGTTTACATCAAACTTGACCTCACCTCCCATTAACTCCGTGGCCCAAGAAAACTCCTTACACACAATAACCAGAAAATTACCAGTAAAGTGTTTTGTTTTGTTTTCTAGCACGTACAAATTGATGTTTAAAGGGTTGGCTTATAAATCGAGTCTTAGAGACTCGATTTCCAGGTAGACGTCATGTGGAAAAAATGCCACATAAAACATGATTAGACCATGGAAACCGAGTCTTTGAGACTCGATTTATAGGCCTAAATCAAGTCTTTGAGACTCAAGATGTTAGTAATATATATAGTTTGAAAATAGTGCTTACTAATTATATTATTTGGAAAACAGTGTTAATTTTCAATTTTGCCCATATACTTGGCATAACTACAACTTCTCTAAAACTCAACTTTAAAAAAATAAAATGTCCATGTAGATTAATATCAAAATACTAAATTAGTATCAAGTATCAACATAAAATAATCCAAATTTTGAATCATTTAAAAAAATATTTACTGATGTTTGTATCTACACTCTACAGAGTACAGAGTTGATGTGTGTTTTTTTTTTTAAATTGGTTTAAAGAAGTATTCGGTTTTGATGTCAAAAAATATTTTTGGGAAAAATACCCATACACCTCCCTGAACTTTAGACTAGTAGCTAAGACATCCCCTCAACTTTTTTATTGACTAATTTATACCTTAAACTTTACACAACTATCAAATCAATTCTTTAGTTAGTCCCCTGTTAATGTGTTAATGGAATAGTCACGTGACACTACGTGTAACTTTAAAATATAAGCTCATCCCATGAAATTGAAACCCAACAGATCTTACCCAAAAAAAAAAAAAAAAAACCGACGGAGAAAGAACAACCTAGGTCTGACCGGAGAGAGAGAGAGAGAGAGAGAGAAACGGTAGAATTAGAGCCATCACGACATGGCGTCGAGTTCTTTATTGGGCTGTTGTCTCGCCGTCCTTGTCCTACTTGCCCTCATGGTCCCACCACTGTCACAGCCTCTCGCCCCTAGTATTTTTTTTTCTTTCTTCCTAATGCAAGTATTGTTATTTCAAATTTTCAAGTACCCCCTGTTTTTCAGTTGGAATTTATTGGTTTGATTTAATTTTTGGGTTGGGGTTTTTGTGTGCTTGTTTCATAGAAGTTAATGGAAATTACAAATGAAACAAACGTTAAATTTGAGACTTGAAATTACAGTATACATATCAGGTGAGGTGATCCTTTTGTCAAATTTTCTTCTTCTTAGTGGTTCAGGTGAAGTGATTCTGTCAGTTTGATTTCCAAAGAAGAAGAAAATGATAATTGCAACAGCCCTTGAGTCGGTTTGCCTGTCAAAAATTTTACAATGGACAATATTTGATGCTATGATCCTATTGGTTTATGGTTTGCTTCATCTTTCTATTGATGAAATATTTCAATAGTTTCATCTTTCAACAGTCCTTGAGTTTGTTGGTCCGTGAAAGTTTGGCCCTTTGTGTGTTGGTTTTTGAGTAGAAACTGGAAATGACCTTTTCCCCCATATGGGAAAATCCATCATGTGCTTCTGGTAAGTGAAGGGATTATAAGTTTCATTGCTAAAAATCGCTACTTGGGGATTTGCAACAAATAAGTAATTGTAGTGAGTAATCTTGGGTCTTACATAGAATTGCAGGAAGTTTAAGTGGTGTATTCAAAAGTTGTTGCTAGGGTTTCAACTCAAATTGTATTGAGTGATAAAACTATAATGAATTTTTAAGCCGTAGCAGAGATTGACAATACTATGGAGAAATCTCATTCTTGGTTTTTTTAATAAAAATGTTTTAAGTGAGTAATCTTTGTCGGTTCTTGCTTATATTATGCAAGTATCATGTTGGACAAATTTGATATTTGCACTGAAAATAAAAAGGTCATCTGCATGTATTTCATCAAATTTAGCTCACTTTGACAGTGGTATTGGTGAAATTGAGGTTTTCTAATTGAATGCAAGGATTGTGACAGTTAATTGATTGGTGGAATTCTGTCCAAAGATAAGATAGTTAGGGGGAAATTGGAGATCGTTGTGGCAAGTAAAACCAGAACTATGCTTGAAGGTCTAGCAAGAGGAGGATCATTCAGATGGTTTCTCGACAAACAAAGTTCTTTCAATGAAAAATTGGATACCAGAGCTTTCTCTAGTTGCAAATATTCTTATTCCCAGATGCTCAAATTAAGCTTTTACTTCGTACTTCTTACATGTTTACTTTAACAATGGATGTATCTTGTAGATTTTTGTTCCATTGTTATTTGAAATTTGTTCATAATATTGGGTTTTAGTATGGACATCATGCATCCTAGCTTATTTCAAATCCATTTTTTATGGCACACATATGGTCACTATTTTCTATTTATATTTATGCCAACAATGAAAACTGAATGATGCAAAATCCTTGGTATTTCTTCAAGTGAACTTCAAGAAAGCTTCAATGTAGAGGCTACTAAAAGTAGGGCTTGTGATGTAATGTAATATAAAAATGTTCACAATTATGTAATGTTCATCTTATGCAATTAATGGCATTCCATTAATATATGGGTTCCAGAAAAAGCTTATAGCTTGAAGTACTAATGTATCAATTCATATTCTTTGTTATGCTGAGAAATATTTATTTTAAAAATTATTAAGGAGATATTGGAAATTTCTACTATTAGGAAGAGGCCAATATATGACTTGCGTAAGTCATTGTGGTTTGCATTAAGTCACTACCAGGTACATAAATTAGGGATCAAATCATTCTCCTTAGCTAACACTAACAATGTCACCTTATGCAATCGCTTTGATTCATATATTAAGCTTAAAAATGCAATAAGCAATAAAAAATGTCTGTCTCCCAATAAGGGAAGAAAGTCCCAACCTAAAAATGAACATTTTCCATTTGCCATGAATTGAAATATCAGTAAGTGTTTACAAATGCTATATTGTTTCACAAAATAACACCAAACGAATCAATAATTACCCTTTTCTAATACACCACTCCTTTAGTGCCTCCTTGAAGACTACATGTGATGCAAATACGAGTCTCTATGTTAGATGTACATTCTTCATGTCAGTGTGTTGGTTAAACTGGTTAAACTCAGGGAATCTAGGCCTTGAATTCCTTCATCATCAGAAAACCCTTCTACAATCCTCAACTTATCACCATGGTCTGAATCTCCTTCACCATTCCAACTCAATAGAATCACATTGGGATTGAAGGGGTGGTACATTTGGCATAGAAGGTGAATTTGCAGGGAGTGACAGTGGACATTCATCCATGGCTGCAACACAAAATTAACAAGAAGATTAATAGAAAGAGCTGGAAAAAGAAAAGGAAGTTGAACAATATAGAAAATAGGGGAAAAATACACAAAACTCCCTATCCATAAACTATTCCCTCAAAGCTAGAGATTTTTACAACTCTACTTATTTAAATGAAACAATATGGAGAATAGAATTCATTGTAAATGGCCAATACAAACAAATAAACACCTCATACCTGTTGGGCTTTGTGGAGCCTAGTTTTGTTTGATCCGGTTTGACAACCTGACCCGATCCGAATAATGCTGTGTGGTTTTTAATGTGAGATTTACTGAAGCTTAGTCCATGGAGCGGAGGCTTGGGCCAACAGGCCCAAGCCGGGGCACTCATGGACGAGCCTCTGGGGGTTTGGGGGCAATGCTCCTGGGAAAAATTTTTTTTTGGCCCATTTAGCCCATTCTTGTGAAACCGACTTTCGAGTTTTAGGGTTTTATGTTGTGTGGTTGCCGCGTTTTTTGATATAGAGAGAATAAAAGATTGTAGCTGCATCTTGTACTCTGTATTCTTCCCTGATAATAGTGAAATCCCTGCAACTCCGTGGATGTAGGCAAATTGCTGAACCACGTAAATATTGTCTTGTGTGTGTGATTGTTTTCTTTGGCATGTGTTTTCTCTATTTTTTTGTTTATCACAGGTTGGGAATTTGGTTTAATTCCCTACAGTACCCAGTGCTTGCACCAAAGGATTCAAAAAAAAAGAAAAAAGAAAAAAAAAGAAAACAAAAATATGTAATACTCTGGATCAGAATGCATATGAAATAAAACCTCACCAATAACATGCTCACTCAGTATCAAAATGATTTACAGTGTTTCAGACACACCCCACTTCTAGGCTGATGAACTGAGTGGTATGAGACCTTTTTGCGCTCAACAAGATGCTCACTAATGAACTGAGTGGAATTGGTCCATCATGGTCTAGGTTGTGCTATCAATGAAGGCTTGGGATTGAGTATGTGTGTCCTTCGTGTAGGTGACCATCTTGCAACAAGAGGTTGTGCTTGCAAATGTTATGCTAGAGGAGCCTAGAAGCTTGAAACGATTTTGTGAACTGGTAGGAACAATGAATATCACTAAATTCAAATATGTAGCTTTGATAAAGTGGTTATCATTATGTATAGTATCACAAAATATGATGAAACAAAAATGTATTATAATCACTTCTTTTCCAATTTTTTTTCTTCAATTCCTTTCTTTTGAGCCAATGAAAGTAACTTCAAAACACAATCTTCCACTAGAGAGCAGAATCAATGCAGCTGATATATTAGAGCAGTAGCCATATTTCTCTCAAGCATTTCATCAAACAGTTGTATAGCATACTCAAAAGAAATAATGCAATACATGTTCACTACAGCACTACCCACATAAAAATCAATTGCAAAACAATAAAGAATAGATTTAGCACAAAATTAGCTTATTTTCAGCCAACTCTACTTTACTCTCCTTCACTCCCCCTCCTTCCCCCCTCCATCCAAACAGGCCTATAAAGAATATCATTCATTCACCTAATATGTATAATGTAATTACAACTCCAAATTTTTAATGTTTGTTTCATTTGTAAATTTCATTTTCTATGAAACAAACAAGCTCACAAGACCCAACCCCAAAAATAGACTAAACCTAGAAATTCCTATAGAAATTCATACAAAGAGATTAGTAAAATAGAGAGCTTTTTGTGGATTTAAATAATAAAAATACTTGGATTAGAAAGAAAGATAGAAAGAAGAAGAAGAAAAATATAAACAAACCAAGCGGTGGCTATTAGACGGCATGGTAGAACCATCAGGCGTTGTCAGGACACGGGTGGCGAGAGGAAGGGACGACGTGCCGTGGTGGTTGTCTCTCTCTCTCTCTCTCCCCTCCCCGGTCAGACCTAAGTTTCTTTTCCTTTCATCAATCCATAGGGTTTCAAATGAAAAGGGCATAGTTTGTTTTTTAAAGCTCATGTGTCTCACACGTGATCATTTCGTTAGTTTTTTAACGGTTAATTAATTGGGGTACTGATTTGGCAGGTAGGTAAAGTTTATGGAGTAAATAGGTCAATAAAAAAGTTCAGGAGGTATATTGGCCACTACTTCAAAATTCATGGGGTGTGTGGGCATTTTTCCCAATATTTTTTTAAAAAAATTGTTTCAAATTTTCTATTTTAATAATAATTTTTTTTAGGTCATTATTTTAATAATAATTATATGGTGGATCTTTGTCAAAATTTCTAAACTGCTAGCATTGTAAAAAAGCTAGAAATTAATCAGTACAAGGAGTAAAGCAATATTCCTTGTACTGATTTGGTTTACTTCGAATGCTCTTTCTCACAATGTGGCTTGTAGTGTAGGTTATGGCTGCCACTTTAAGTTCTTTAATTAATAATGATCACTTGTAAGTTGTAACGATCCAAGCATATAATTATTCTTATTAATAAAATAGAAACGTCAACTTAAAAATGAATATTAACATTGGAAGAGGCCAAACCGGTTTTGGGAAAGAGGACTACAAACAGGGAAGGCAGCAACCAATGTTGAGGGTGAACATGTGGAAGTAGTAAAGAGGGGGAAAAGGAGTGTGAAGTCTAATTCAGAGGAATTGGCGGGGGTGTTAATGCACCCTTGCTGGTCACAATGTAACTACTCAGTTGGAACTACCAAGGGCTTGGGAACTCTTGGACAGTTCGAAGCCTTCATAAGTTAGTGAGGGATCAAGCTCCCACAGTTTGTTTCTTAATGGAAACTAGACTAGATAAAGAAGGTTTTGCTAATTATGGTAGGGAATTACCTTTTCCGAATAAGTTCATTATAAAGAAGCCCTTTTCTAGGGGTGGTTTAGCATTGTTATGGAAATCTGAAGTTCAGCTCGAGATTATTAATTTTACAGATAATCATATATTGGCAAAGGTGGTCGAGGATGATGGTTTTACTTGGTTTTTGACTAGATTCTATGGGTGGCCAGAAGCGAGTGAGAAAAAGAAGTCTTGGGCTCTTTTATCACATATCTCCTTTTTTGTGGATGGGCTGTGGTGTTGTATTGGAGACTTCAACGTGATTTTGCATCAATCAAAAAAGCAAAGTAGACATCCACCTCATTATAAACAGATGGAAGAGTTTCAAGCAGCATTGGAGTTATGTAAGTTATTTGATTTGGGATTCCAAGGATACAAGTTTACATGGAATAGCAAAAGACCTAGGACAGCTAATACTAGAGAAAGATTGGATAGGGCCATTGTAAACTGTGAGTGGAAGGATAAGTTTTTAGCTAGTACTCTCACCCACGGGTTTAGCCATGCTTCTGACCATGTTCCTATTTTTCTTTAGATTGGCACAAACCGTGATTTTAGGGGAGGAGGGCCTCGTGGATTCAGGTTTGAAGAATCTTGGCTGATGTGGGATGATTGTGAAGGGGTGGTTATGGACTCTTGGGTCAATTTGGGTGGGGAGGTTGTCGGGCTAAGTGCAATGGTGGAAAAAATCAAGGGGTGTGGGGTGGATTTGTTGGCTTGGGGTTCAGCCAAAACAACTCCTGCTATGGATGAAATAAAATTGTTGACTAAAAAGATTGAAAGGATGAATGAAGAAGAGCTAATGGAGGAGAGTAGGGAGGAAGTCTTGGAAGTAAGCAAGAAATTGGATGACCTTCTGCTTAAGCAGGAAATTTTTTGGGCACAATGATCTCGAGTATCTTGGTTGAAACATGGAGATAGGAATACAAAGTTTTTTTATTCAAAAGCTTCCCAAAGGCACAAGAGAAATTTTATTCATGGTATTTAGAACCAACATGGTAATTGGGTGGATGATATTGGTGAGGTGGCAGAGGTGGCTATTAATTATTTTGAGACAATTTTTCAATCAAGTACTTATGATATAATGGATGAATGTCTTAATACAGTTCCTTAAAGAATTACTACAGATATGAAGGAAGAGCTGTCTAGGTCGTACAATGTGGAGGAAGTAAAAGTAGCATTATTCCAGATGGGACCTACAAAAGTTCCGGGACCCGATGGTATGAATGCTCTTTTTTATCAAAAGTTTTGGCGTATAGTTGGTAATGATGTTAGTTCTACTGTGTTGGATTTTCTGAATTTTGGAATTATGATACCTGAAATAAATTATACTCACATTGTTCTTATTCCAAAAGTGAAGTCACCGAAGAAAATGACAGATTTCAGTCCTATTAGCTTGTGTAACGTTATTTACAAAATAATTTCTAAGGTGATAGCTAATAGACTAAAAACTATTCTACCCCAGTTGATCTCCCCCACCCAAAGTGCTTTTGTGCCAGGAAGACTTATCACTGATAATGTGTTGCTAGCTTATGAAACTTTACATGCCATGCATGGGAGAAAAAAGGGGAAGAAAGGAGCCCTAGCTTTGAAATTAGATGTCAGTAAGGCATATGACCGAGTGAAGTGGGATTTTCTGAGGGGTATGATGGTTAGACTGGGTTTTCCGAAGGAATAGATTGATAGGGTGATGAGTTGTGTTACCACTCCTTCATTCTCGGTTCGAATTAATGGTAAAGCATATGGAAATATTATCCCTTCAAGAGGGCTCTGTCAAGGGGACCCTTTATCACCTTATCTATTTCTTTTGTGTGTAAAAGGGTTTACTTCTTTGCTTTCCAAAGCAGAAGCTAAGGGGCGGCTTCATGGGATCCAAATTTGCAGAAGGCGCTTTGTATTTCTAATTTGTTATTTGCAAATGATTCTTTAATTTTCTGCTAGGAAAATCAAGAAGAAGTGCTGCTGATTTCTGATACACTGCAATTGTACACAGAAGCTTCTGGACAATGCATTAATTTTGAGAAGTCTTCTGCTTACTTTAGTAGTAATACTTCTGAGAGTCAAAGGCAATTGATCGAGAAAGCTTTGGGAGTGAGGGAAGTGGATAGATTTGAGTCTTACTTGGGGTTGCCGACTTTGGTTGGGAGGGCCAAGTACCAAACATTTGCATATCTCAAGGAGAGTGTTTGGAAAAAACTTCAGGGGTGGAAAGGCAGAATGCTTTCTTATGATGGAAAAGAAGTACTTATTAAAGTAGTGGCACAATCAATTCCAACGTATACCATGGGAGTGTTCTTGTTACTGGCAAAGCTTTGCAATGAGTTAAATGCCCTTTGTGCTCGATTTTGGTGGGGGTAAACTGATGATGAACGGAAAATTCATTGAAAGAGTTGGAATTTCTTGACAAAGCAAAAAAGGGAAGTTGGAACGAGATTTCGGGATATTAGGAGCTTTAACTTAGCCATGTTGGCAAAGCAAGGATGGAGGCTGCTACAATACCAAAACTCACATTTATCAAGGTGTTTCAAGGCCAAATATTTTCCAAGATGTAGTTTCTTGGAAGCGGCTGACTGCCCTAACAGTTCCTATGTTTGGAAGAGTGTGTTGGCTGCTCAAAATATTTTACAAACAGGCTGTTTTTGGAGAGTTGGCATGGGTTCATCAATACGAGTGCTGGAAGACAAGTGGATACCGAATCATCCTGAGAATAAGGTGCTGTTTCAAACTGAAAATGACGAATAGGAATGGAGAGTCTCAGACTTAATTGATTGGAGGGTGCAACAATGGGATAGGGAGAGGATTTATATGCTTTTCAATCAATTTGATGCTGTGGCAATCCTTAGAATTCCGCTGAGCAGTAGACAGGTACAAGAGTGATTGGTGTGGAAGTTTGGTCGTGATAGGAAGTACATGGTAAAGTCAGGTTATCATGTGACTCGCATGTTAAATGATGATACCAACGGGAGGGAAGAGTGTTCGGTGCAAAGGAACGACCACAAACTCTGAAAGTAGCTTTGGCAACTCCACGTACCTAGCAAAATCAAAGTTTTTGGACGGTGGGCTTGCCTTAACATTCTGCCATCAAAGGTGAATCTAGCTCGATGACAAGTGCTACAGGATGATAAGTGTGATTTTTCCCAAAGGTGTCCGGAGACAGTAATCCATGCAATTTGGGATTGTAGCACCGTTCAGGATGTTTGGGCTGGGTCTGTTGCTCGGATATAGAAGAGTGGTGGACAGTTTGATGATTTTATGCAACTCTTTCAAGTTATGATGGCCAAATTGTCAGTTGAGGAGCTAGAGACTTTTTTAGTCCAGAGCTGGCACATTTGGCATCGTAGGAACGCGGTTTTATATGGCAGCAAAATGCAACATCCTGTGCAGTTAAATCAAAGAGTCACAGACTTCCTTAAGGAGTACCGAGAAGCTTAAAGTTCACTGGCAGTTGTGTTGGTCTGTCCTAGTCCTTTGTAGAATTGGAAGCCTCCATCGGGTCAACTATATAAGCTGAATTTTGATGCGGCTATTTTCGAAAATGGATCAGGGGTAGGTGCGGTCATTCGTAATGTTGCTGGGGAGGTTATGGCAGCTTTATCGGCGAGGGGTGAATCCGTGGCAGATAGTGAGGAAGCAGAAGTTCGAGCTTGCCAGAAAGCTTTGGAGTTTGTTATTGATGCTGGGTTCTCAAAGCTGATTGTTGAAGGGGATAATTCGGTGGTTATGTCAACCATTTCTTCTAATAAACCAAATTGGTCTCGCCTAGGGGTAATTTATGATGACATTGGATGTTTAGCAGCTGGCCTTAGTTATGTGTCTTTTACTTGTATTCAGCGCAACGCCAACTCAGTAGCCCATTCGTTAGCTCGGTATGCTAATGGCTTAGTTTAGGAAGTTGTGTGGTTGGAAGATTCACCACCACCAGCTCGTGATGCTTTGTACTTTGACTTATCTCTTTTGAATGAATGAAGATTGATTGGGCTTCAAAAAAAAAAAAAAAGATTATTAACATAAGATATGATCACTTGTGTTCTGTGTGCTTAAAGGGATTGTTCATGGTGAACAATCCCTATAGTCAAAGGGCAAATGCATACATGCATGTAAAAATGCTTGCCTTTCTATTAGACCTGTAAACGTTGTGAGGTGAGGGAAGTGACAAATTAATAGCCATTAAGTTTTTGTGTATATCTAAAAAATTGACAAAGCAGTAGCGTCAAAGTTTTAGTACCGATTTTAAAGATAGAATAAAAGAGAGTGAAAGAAAAAAAAAAAAAAAAGATTTGTGTCTATCCAAAAATTTATAAGGCAATGGAGAAAAAATTGATGTGTTAGAAATACTGAATAAGTGTATTGTACTTCTCAAATAATAGAATATACATGAGTACCTTTATATAGAAGGCAAAGTATGCAGTACAAGTAAGTGTGGATAAAGAAGAACGAAACAGGCAAAATCGAAGGAGTGAAGGTGATGATAATCTGGAGGTGACCCAAAAAGGTGCACATATGGAGTTTGATTTTGGATGACAGGATTGGGAATACAATTAATAGCATGAACATCATGAAGTGCAGCTTCACCCTAAAAAAGGGGCAGGAACTTTGGCAGAGAGAAGGAGAGCACGAACAATGTCAAGAATATGACGAAGTTCTCGTTTGGCTCTACCATTTTGCTAAGAGGTACCTTGAAAAGCTAGTTGATGAATAGTGCCATAGGAATGCAAAATAGCTTAAAAAGCATATTGAGTGTACTCAAGAGCATTATCAAATCGAAAAATTTTGATACGTTTGGAAAGTTGAGTTTTAACCATTTTTGCAAAATTTGAATATACTTGCAATAATTCAGAACAATGTTTCATATGAAAAATCTAGCTATAGTGGGAATAATCATCAACAAAGACAACAAAATATCGAGATCCACCAATACTAGAGACAGAGGAAGGCCCCTAGACATCAGAATAAATTAGGTCAAAGATATCAGTGGATACTGATTCACTAGTATTGATAGACAAAGTTGATTGTTTTCCTAACTAACATGAAACACAATCAAAATTTTCTGTGGACATTGAATCTAACAAACCTCTATAAGCCAAGTATTGTACTGAAGATGAAGATGCGTGACCAAGTTGGGCATGCCAAAGTGCAAGGGAAGGAATAGAAGAAACTGCAGTAACTGTAGCAACAAAAGCAGGAGCAACAAGTGGAAAACGATGCTTGTCCACGAGAAACATATGCCTAACTCTGGGACCGGTCCTAAGTTCCTGTCCTATCCTTGGATCCTACATAATACACAAAGAATAATCAAATATAATGTGACTATTCAACTCAATTGATTGTCCCACAGAAAATAAACTGTAAGAAAGGTTAGGAACACGGAACCTATATTATGACCAGACATTGTGGAACCATTTGCTGTGCGAATAATAAGAGGGTGTGGTGTAGGTTTAAGGTCAGAAAATAAGAACGAGTGATGTGTCATATGATTGCAACAAGTGGAATCTATAACCCAAGAGGTAGGAGACATACCAAATAAAGTTGAAAGTGAAGAGGAATAAGATGCATTACCAACCATACGAATGACATTAGTGATGATGTTTATAAGATCATCTTTGAAAATGGTGAAAGTGGATCCAAAAGACTAAGAATGTGTAGAGACGGGAGTCATGGGTTGGACACTCTCAGTGTTAGCAATTGTAGCAACAAAAATGGAAACAGCTAATTTGTTGTGTTAATAGCAAGTCTCAATATTATGGCCAAAACATTTGCAAAAATTGCAAAAACGTTTGTTAGATTGTTGGCGACAATTGTTGCAAAAGGAAGAATACTTGTCCTTATTCTTCATTTAGAAGCAAAATATGCAAAAATGGACTACAAAATGAAATCTACATGAAGAACTGGATAAGAAGCACCTAAATTGCAAATAGTCAACTTTGGGAAAAAGTCAACGATCAAACCAGCTGAAAGTCAACAGTCAATCTTCAGAAGTCAAACGATGACGTTATCGGCTGACATAAGCAAGTGACGTTAGCGATGATGCAACTAGGGTTGACGTGGTAGAATGATGTCAGCAGGAGCGTTGAGGCGCATGAGTGTGCGTGAGGGCATGTGACCTGAAGATGCGGCGCGTGGGAGCACGTGGAAATACAACCCAGATGTGCAGTGGTGCATGGAGGTGCGTGGGGCACGTAGGTTGCAGCTCAGAACCTTTGAGCGGCTCGTGGGGGAGCGTGAAGTCTTCGATGGTTTCGAGGCTTCCATGAGTCTGTAGATTAGCACAAGACGATCTCAGTGGTACTTGTAGAAAATTAATAGGAGCAATATTCACGGCGGTGATGCAAAGGGTAGTGTTCGTTGTGGTGTGAAACTGCTCAACAACGGCAGCTGCAAGTCTGGAACCCAAGGACGATGATTGGAAGACGTTGGAGGTTCAATGGCAAGAGGCTGCGACGGCTGCTGTGATGGCGGAAGAGATGTTGAGAATGGAGTAACACCAATAAAGATAAGACTGCTAAGAAAAGGTTAAAGTAGTGGCTCTGATACCATGTTAGAAATACTGAATAAGTGTATTGTACTTCTCAAATAATAATATATACATGAGTGCCTTTATATAAGAGGCAGAGTGTGCAGTACAAGTAAGTGTGCTATACAAGTAAACAAGGTGCACCTAAAGTCCACATACTCTAATACACGTTAACAATAAGAACAATTGCTAAAATTTAGTATAAAAACTAAGGCAATTAAATAGGATATTCACGAGTAACCACATCTTTTTAACTGTACTTTTATTACATAATCCAAGTTCTTCGGGCAAAATTGCCTTTTGCCCATTTCGGGCAAACTAATCAGCCTTTTGCCCTTCTTTCCAAACTAAATAGGGAAATGCCCATTTTTTGAAAATCAAGTTTCTCAAAATCGAGTTAAAAAAAAAAAAAAAAAATTTCAAGGACCTATAGTGACGTTTTTAATAAAATTGCCTATAACTCGATTTCATGGATATCAAGTTACAAAACGTCACTATAGGTCCTTTAAAACGCCACTATAGGTCATTAAAAACGTCACTATAGAGCTTAACTCGATTTTGAAAAACTCGATTTTCAAAAGAGGGGCATTTCCCTATTTAGTTTAGGAAGAAGGGCAAAAGGCTGATTAATTTGCCCGAAATGGGCAAAAGGCAATTTTGTCCCAAGTTCTTCTCTCTTAAATATTGTTTCTGTAAATATTGCGTAGTCAAAAGTTGATGATATGTATTTTTATCTAGTGATCTAATCTTTTAGATACTACCATTTTTGTAAAGATCACGTAGTCAAGAGATTCACTCAAGACTCAAGAGTTTATAATATGTGAATATATGGATATACGGTTTTTTAATTTTTACCAATTTTTTTTATTACATTGCAAAAGGTATTTCAAAATTTTCTATTTAAGAGTTTTCTCTCATCTTAAATCAAAGAGATAACTGATAACGTATAGATAAAAGGAAAATTAAGTCATAAATTTTCTCTCGTATTAAGTTTATTTTTTCTAATTAAATTAATCTCCCTCCAAAAAAAAAAAAAAAAAAAAAAAAAAACAGAAGTTGATAATAATAATTAAGTTTTTGTGTTTATCCAATAAATAAATAAAAAGTTGATAAGAAAAGTAAATTGCTGTTTTTAACTTTTTATTTAAAAATTTGCTGCAATCTGGTACAACAAACTCTTCTTTTTTTTTTTTTTTTTTTTGAGAAAGTGTTACATCTACTTAACAATGGCTTCTAATCCAACTTATTATACTATGATATGGTATATGATATGATTTAATTATTGTTAGAGTCCCTATAAATAGTAAAACACTTTTAGCCACATATTTACAAACCACACATTCTACTATTTAAGGAGGAGGAAGTTTTTAGTAAAGGACTTTTGGTCTCACTCTCTCAAGCTCTAAAGCTAATTATATTTTACCATCTTTAACACTTTTTCTTTATATTTTTAAGTATGCAACTAATATAAGAATCAAGTGTTTTTTTCTATTTATGTAGGATCTAGGTTGCATCAACCTTCAATAGAGTTCCATTCCTCCATCAAACAAAATTTTATTATGCAGGTGTCAGATTCAATCTAGTGTATCAACTAGTGCCAGACCTCACAGGCTCACACGTGCAATCAAGGTACTATTTTGCAACGTCCTCTCCAAATGTTTCCACCACCTACACTTACGATTTTTCGGGTAAGATTGTTTTCGAGGACTAACAAATGATAACTCTAAGGATACACCCAACATAATAACATGTAAAGATGGTAAATTGTGATTGGAACAATATCAATTTCACATGTTGTCAAATGGAGTGTTTTTAGACTTACCGTTAACTAATAGCCTATGAAAATTTGTACATTATTGTCTTCGTTTTTGAAAGGTAAAGACACCTAAACAAGTAAAGACAAATAGTGCTACATATTAAATCCCCATGATTAGGGCAATCGGTTTGAAATCATGTCTCATTAAATGGAGATCATTATCGAAATTGCCCCTAAACTTTTCCCAAGAGCAAAACTGACCTACAAAAAATAAGAAAAGAAGGCATACAGACCAGTTTTGCCTCATGTCCAACAATATATCATCTGTCTCTCGTAATGTCCATCTCACACCTTCTTGAGTCAATCAAACTGGAGGCCATTGTGGATACTCAAGACTTCTGACCTCTTTTTGGCTATTAAAAAGATTTATTCAAAAAATAAAAGAAAAAGATGAAAGTAGTTTTTGCATTTTAGGACATTAGAGATTTGAGAACAATTTATTTAGTTTTTTTTTTTTTGGTGTTAAAATATATTTATACTTTGGAAAAAATGAAGCTTTAAAAAGCTGTACATAAAACCAAAAATGCAAAAAAACAAACATATAAGTTGTACCCAAACACAGGCTCAGAGACAGATTACACCAAGTCGCCATCATATAATTCAGTCTAAATTATTCAAAAAAAAAAAATTCAGTTTAAATTCAAGCAGACTTTAAAGAGATGAAATGTAAATAATGTTGACTGTTTAACACCACGGATTTAACAATATTGGATCACAGCATTCACTACATCGAGAACAAATATAACGATGTCGAAGGTAACAACCACACAGGCCCATGAGTAGGATATTAATTTCTGGTTAATTTCTTAAGTGGATCACCTATTGATATGGACCTGTTTATTTTTCTTAGTAATAGGACCCATTTCTGTGAAGCTTTTTTTAGGTCCTGCTTAACTTATATTTGAAAATGTGAATGACTATCATTGCACCATGTCTACGACTATATTTAATTTGGACCATCATCAAGTGGATGCCCTGTCCCGCCCCCACTCCGAGTTGTCAACCGTCTCATGCGGATTTTCCCTACCTGAAAGAGGAGACAAGATGGGAATGGATTTATCGATCCCATCCTATTTTGCCATATTCATCCTAAATGTATACATGTATATAATTTAATTTTTTTTGTACATATTCTAGTACCAATACTTTTTCACCTAATACTCTCATTGTCACCCTTCCTCTCACACCTTTTACTTTCATCGGCGTTGGCATCACCTCAAGACAAGAAAAATGCCTTGTATGCCTTGTTTCTCCCATCTTGAGTAAATTTTCTCGCCTCGAAAATTTTATATTTTTCCCTTGTTGAAAAGAAAGATGGGACACTCATGATCAAACCTTATTGGTCCCTTTTGCCATCCTTGTTTATATATGTTTCTCTTTTTGCTCTTTTCTCTCATTTTATTGGACTAATTAAGATATGTGCTCTCTCTCATATTTAATATCTTAATTCAAGTTAGAAAAACCAAATACATGTGCGCAGAGAGAGAGAGAGAGAGAGAGAGAGAGAGAGAGAACAAGAAAGCCAGGCTAATGAAGATGACAGGCTGAGGGACTCAAAAAGTACTTGATGCAACCACAGCTACACGCCAAGTAGACAGAAAAAGACCTATCATCTTCATACCAACACTTCCACATGTTCCGGACATTGGTAGGTCAATTGAAAGCTAAATAAAACTTAGATAATACATTGTATCAGTACCCCAAGCATGTTTTGGAGTAGCAAGTTGGATACAATAAATACAATCCTCATAAAAGCAAGATATTCTTATAATATTAACTACTCGCTAACCCATGCGATACACAGGAAAGATATTGAAAAATAGATTTAATCTTTCTTTTATTCTATTATATGTCATGTATATATAAGTGTGTTTAGGTCTATTGATAGAGATCAACCATTGTGTAGCGTACTCCATAAATTAACATTATATTGAAATTTAAAAATAAAAAAAATAAAAAGAAGAAAAGAGATATAACATCAATTTCATTTGTAAATCTATAGTTTTATAATATTTTAAACTTTTTTTTTAATGATATAATGTGTTTGGGACCAAGTGTGTGTGTAAAACATCATAAAAGCAAGCATTTCTCATAGCAAAATGTGAAAAATAATCAACAATTTTTTTGGAGAGCAAAAACCTGTTGGGGAATGAGTCATGGGCAACTTTGTAATCATTGTGGATTTGAAAAACCTTTTCACTTCTTGGCATGTGTTTGCTCCACTGCCTTTCTCTTCTTATCTAATAACACTTCTTCTCTAATAACCCAGATAGCGAGCCAAAAGAGGAAGAAAAAAAAAAAAAAAATATATATATATATATATATATATATATATATATGAATCTGAAACTCATAAAAGAAAAGGAACAAAACCTAGAAACTAAAAATTCCTAATAAAAATTTAGGAAGAATTTTAACTTCTAGATTTTTTCCCTGATTTCAACGAAATTCCTTAATTTATAGCAAACCTAATTCAATTTCATATTGCTACTATGCCAAACACCTTTTTTGATGTGTACATAGAAGTGTAACATCCCATAAAAAGCTCTTGCCTAGTTGACATTTGGCCACAAAAGCAAATAGCCCCCAAAAAACCAGCAACTACTTCACACTCTTAGCTTTAGTATTCTTGGAACCAAATGCTTGCTAATCATCAAATCTTGTATAGCAAATTGTTGCACACCTTGAATACTTTTATTCATCTTATTACAATTTCCACAATTACTACAATAGGCCGTTATAAAGGAAAAAAAAATTTTATATAGCAATAGTAACTACAAAAGCTAACATAGTGATGTTTAAGGGAGCATTTCAATAAGCAGAATGCAAATCAAACTAAACTCTTTATAATCACTGCTATAACAATGCATGTCCTCCCATTCCTTCTTGCAAGCCAATAGTAGTTGCAAGAGTTACCACGATTGCTCAATGCCATAAGAGCATTCCACTGATGGTCATAACTCAAGCATCCTTCTTCTATATTCAATCTCATGTGTCAAAAAATTTTAAGAATGAAATTTGTCAGTTGGTGGTTTCAAGTAAAAGTCATATTTTGCACAAAATCTAAGCAGCCTAACTCACTAACTTGATGAAAGAAAAATCAAAACCTCAGCTGAAATTTTTTTATTGCAAAGAGGCAATTACTTATAGCTGAAAAAAGAAAAAAGAAAAAAGAAAAAGAAAATGCAAGTCTAAAACTCTTCCCAAACCTATAAAAAAGAATTTTTTTAAAAAAGAATGAAAGAAAATGCATATCAAAGTATCATTCAAGGAAAAATATATATTAGTGTGCAAAAGAACTACAAACATCCAAGAAAATTAAAAATTAACAATATCCACACACACACACACACACACATACACACACACACACACACACACAAAAAGAGCTTCATGTGAGGATTATGCTTAATTATGCTGTGAAAAGTTGAACATTTGAAAAACAATGAATTTAATTTTATGTATTGAACACTATTATGCTACTAAAAACTCATACTAAACTAAGAATATCTACAAAATCTATGTAACATTATAGCTACATTGGTCAAGTTCAAACACCATCTTCTTGAATTATCAAATTATTAATAAAAAATTAACCCTCTTCTTCACTTTTTACTCAAACTTGTTTTCATAGCTCATATTTAAACAATCACAGCAAAAATTTTTCTATTAATAGTAACAGTTTCATGTAAAGTGTACATACACATGCTCTATACCTCTAAGGAAGGAAACATCACAAACCCTTTACATATGTGAGTTAGATTTAAAACAAACTACATACATTCCAAGTCTGATAAGCCAACTCAATGGTAGAAAAATGTCTTTAAAAAAATTAGATAGTAACATATTTTACAAAAGGAGGCAATTCTTTGTAACTCTATCTTGTCGCTCATATTCTGCAGTATACAACAAAGTGATTTATCTATCTAGGTACAATGGGCAATAGCATTGGCTGTTCTTAAGCACAATTCAATACAGACAAATGAGATAGAAAAGAAAAGAAAAAGTAACATAACAAATACAAAAAGTACCACTATTCTAGTCCTTCTAAACTCCATAAACAAAACCCTTTCCTAGCCCAAAAATACAAAAAGTTCCCTCCTTTCCCACAAATCCAAGAGGGCTAAGACCACCAACAACTCCCCACAATAGTCAGACAAACCTCTCAAAGAAACCCGAAGAAAGCATGACCAAAAACATATAAAGCTTCCTCCTTTTTCTTATTGAACCAAAAAACCTAGCAAAGGCAGCTCCTTTTCCCATTCACTCAACAACCAACAGAACAAAACAACAAGAACATATACAACAAAGCAAGTAGCAAGGCATGGGAGCAAAAGTAAAAAAAGGGGATATGAACAAAAGCAGGGCAAAGAAAAGAAAAGAGAAAGAAGCCGAGATGAATCAATAACATTTCCCCACTTCGTTCTTACTTTCTTTTGTTTCTTCTCTATATTCAACTATTGATTATTAAAATATTAAGTTCCATCAAATAATTCTCATTAAAACTCATAAAATTCAGAGTTCTATATTAAAAACAACCAAAACTTGTGTTTATAAGCAACTAATGCAATATTGAGTAAATGGAAAACATTATAGAATTATTTAGATTACAATTTTTTCTTCTTCTTCCTCTCCCAATAACAAACTACAAAATTTGTACTAAAATGATAAACTTTGACACTTTCAATAACGAAATTATAAACGAAATTATAAAATTTTTACTAAGATCCATAGCTACTAGCCTACTACTAAATTTTATTTTTTGCATTCTGCCATGCACATCGAAGGACCAAGTCTATAAAGTTCAGAAGCTGTCTACAAATTAATGCAATAGCAAAATGCATAGCAAAGTGAAAAGGCATCTATGATCCTAAAAAACTACCACTATTCCAGCCCTCCATAACTCCATAAACAGAACCCTTTCCTAGCCCAAAAATACAAAAGTTCCCTCATTTCCCATAGACCTGAAAGGGCTGAGACCACCAACAACTCTCCACAGTAGTCAGACCAACCTCTCAAAGAAACCAAAGAAATCATTACCAAAAGCATATAAAGCTTCCTCGTTTTTATAATTAAACCAAGAAACCCAGCAAAGGTAGCTCCTTTTTCCCATTCACCCAACATAACCAACAGCAATAACATATACAACAAAGCAAGCATAAAGGCATGGGAGAAAAAAACAAAAAATAACTCTATCTCTACCTTTCAACAACAACCATCATATAAGGATTGAAAAATAAAGAAAAATGCAATCGAATTCAGAGAATGAAATTGAAACACTTAATGCTTTAAAGTCACAATTGCCTTTTTTTTTTTTACATTCTTTTCTAGAAACATGGCATATTTTTAAATGCGGTTTTGTCCTACATGTCCCAACATCCTTAATTGTAGGGCCTTACTTTCTCTTAGCTTTTGCTTTTACCCTTAATTATATTATAAATTTCAATACCAAAAGACTTGAAAAATAACCTGAAAAAATTAGCAAGGGGGAGAATCTTTCCAAACTTAAAATTTAAAAGTTTAGGGAACTAGAGATAGAAAGCTCTAGTGTGGATTTAGGAACTAATTTATGTGGAAAAACAAATCATGCCATACGAACACTATTTAGGAATTCTATCAAACTCTTGTGAGAAGCCAATAACAAAATCGGAAAAGACTTCCAGTTTGAATTCTTTCAAACTCGGGTTTATTTGCCTCCATCTAAAATGACATTTTTAATAAAAACTTAGCAGTCTCAATTTTCGAAAGAGAGACAAATATTTATCCCAATGAAGAAAAAATTGGAAACAACTAGAGCTTCAGTTTCATAGGAGTATATTGGTCTCATCAAAAAATATTTTGCCAAAAAAAAAAAAAAGGAATCCAAAATATTTTGGGGTTTATGTGATTTGTGACTGCTTGAAACCAAAACAATATGAGCCATACTATAGTATTTCCAACTACCATAGTGACTTGTTTTGTGGAAGGTACTTATTATTGCACCAAGGCCGACCTCTAAATCCTACCCTTACGTTCAATTATAAACTACATCTAATCCTAATTGGCTTTTATGTTTAGAATTATATGCAAAACTAAATCAATTAGGCTCCAAAAATAAATATATAAATTCTAATATAAAGTTAAATTTTTTTAAAACAAACATAAATTCTAATATCGAACTCCAAATAAATTATATAACATGCAACAGAGAAACCCAAAAAAGAAAAAAAAGAAAAGAAAAGAAACTATACTAGCTAAATGTACAAATAAAATAGTAATTAAAAGACATTGACACGCAGAAATTAATATCTAAAACTAATTAAGCATACCTTGCTCAAAAACATTTTATTTCGATAAGATCAAACCTGGCTCAGAAAACATTAAATTAAAAGAACACAATTTAAATAGATTAGTAAACCCAACGGCCAAATAAAGAAAACATGTAAGAGGGAAAATCCTAAAATTATATTAAAAACATCACTAACCATTTTAAAAATTTCAAGCGAGGAAAAATGGCTACCCCCCAATTAACAACATCTTTGCCAAAGAATGCGTACTATGACACATCTCCAAACCTACAATTTAAAAAAATAAATAAA
This sequence comes from Quercus wislizeni, assembly GCA_023055345.1. NCBI lineage: Eukaryota > Viridiplantae > Streptophyta > Magnoliopsida > Fagales > Fagaceae > Quercus > Quercus wislizeni. Next base: position 4,267,134 of record JALGQJ010000023.1, read on the forward strand.
TAAATAAAAACCTCCATATATAAGAAAGACATTTAATGAAATTAATTATTTCCAATGAGAAAAATACACACAACATGCTTATATACATATAGGCAAGACAATAGCTAATCATAGCCTCACTCTCAAGCCATTTTTGAATTCAAACATGTTCCAATTTTCTCTAACAAAATTAAAAATATTTTGCTAAAATCCACATCATAAAACATAAATAAGTCATTCTATCCACTACAGTGACAATTTGTGAATGCAATATTATACAAAATATGAATGATTTTGATTCATGGGCAACCAAACAAGCCTAAGAGATGTGCCTAATGAGGGAAACATGCAAAGAAGAATCCATTATCAGGTCTAATGTTATTTGCCATAGTCAAATAGTTTGATAGTCAATAGATTCATAATTTCTCTACAACTAAAAGTAATGGTTTATAGGTATTTATCATGACCAACTCTAGAACGTGATAGAGACTATTTTTACAACAAAAGGCTTGCATTTCATCTCAGCATCAGAGCAAAGGTTATTGTTTCAAATTTGTTGTTAATTAATATAAGACCATGGTATCATCCAAACTCACTCAAGCCCTTAACAGGTGGATTTCACACAAGTTAGGAGAAGTATTTAGTTGGTGAATGATTTATATGTAGGCTCTATAAAGTTAGAGGAAACACTAAAAATCATATACATGTATTCATAAAAAGCAAGGACTTCACATAGTGTGAAAATACCAGAATTGTTTTTTTCAAGAGAAATACCTGTTGGGGAATGAGTTGTGGGCAACCTTGTAATCATTGTGGATTTGAAATATCTTTTCCCTTCGTGGCCTACGTTTGCTCCACTACCTTCTCTTCTTGTCTAATAACCCAGATATCAAGCCAAATAAATAAAAAAAATAAATAAAATAGAATAGAATAGAACATGAAACTGAAACTCATGAGAGCACATAAACAAAACCCAGAAACTAAAAAATCCTAATAACAATTCAAGTAGAACTTGATCATTTAGGTTGTTTCCCTAATTTCAAAAAAATCCCTAAATTGACAGCAAACCTAATTGAAGACCATAGGATAAGCAATTAGTTGAAGACAATAGAATAAGAGATTAGTTGAACATTACTGAGAAAGAATGGTCTTAATTATATCAAGGCTGGGTCGGGCTTTGAAAATGATAGCATCCATCCCTAGCACCATCCTCAAGTTTTCAAGAAAATAAAACTTACCGACAACTGTGTGGAACCGGAAGATGGAGGGAGATCGGTCTAACAATAGTGAAAAGGCCTCCCTCAGGTTTCTTTCTCCAACACTTTGCATCTTATCAGATTTCTATCTCTGTGTTTCACGGTCACAAATGCTCTCTATGTTTTATTGATATATGTATTGTTTGTTTATATCTCTCTCTCTCTAGGGTTTTTTTTTTTTTTTTTTTTTTTTTTTTTAATATAGAGAAGGCTGAGCATCAGGTTTAGGGTTTAGAAAAGTTTTATTATTTTTTTTTTAAATATTGCGCTAACGTGGAAAATTGTGGAAGCTTCAAAGGCTTTGGTTTTATAAATATATATAGAGATGATAATACATGGTATCCCCACCCCTTTTAGGCATAGCAATTGAATTTAATAAATACGATCCTCATTAAAGCCATATATTTCATGTAATAGTTTCAAATTTCCATACCCTTTTTTTTAGACAGTTTAAACCTATGGCGTCTGTTCCTAATAATAACTCTTTGTTATCAAAATAAGACACCAATCAGTTTTTGGTGTAGGCAGAGATTGAACCCCAGATCTCTTATACAACAATTAGAGACTTTACTAGTTGAACTAACTGGAAACCACATTTCCATACCATTTAGCCTATAATATGATATGCTAGAATGTGAAGAAAAATACATTTTATTTTCCCTAAGGACCAGAGTTGAACTCCTTATACATAAAATGTTAAGATCATATTGCAGTTACCTAATGTACTCCTGGAGTACAGAGAAATTGTGCTCCATCCTTTCACATTCATGGTAGACCCTACCATGAATTTAATGAACGGACCCCTCAATGAATGTGAGAGGAGGGAGCACCATTCTTTGTGCTCCAGGAGTACCTAAGAATTACTCTAGAATTCAAAGAAATAGAATAGCTTTTAGTACAGTAAAAAATTAATGTTGCCTGTCTTTTGAACAGATTATATTTACTAGCATATCCATTGAAGTGACTGAGATATAGACTGCTTTGTCAACTGTCGGTGGGAACCTTGAAAACACTTAGTCTTATAGCAGCATATAAATCAATAGTCAGCACTTCCATTCAATCAAACATGAATTACTTTAATTGAAGGACAATACTAAATGCAACATGTTAAGAACGGTCAATTTTTATCATATTTCCTAATAAGGCAATGAAACATGTTCAATATGTTAAATGAAGCATCCCCTTAGGCCACAAATACCATGCTAAAAATATTCAAATTTGTCATAATTTCTAAATAACAAAATGGAAAAATGTTCAATACCACTCATAGCAGGAAATGGAAGCTAAACATGATAGTTTCCACTACAATTTTGGACTAGGAAAAAGTTTTTCTACATGATCGGATTTATAAGAAGTCAATGTGAAAACCATAGTGTTTGGTGACAAAAATCAAGTGGGTGCAGTACGGTGGTTAAGGATAACAAGGTGATGGGATGGCATTGCAATGATGTCCAAGAACACAAGGAAGAGCTAGGCTGCATTTGAAAAGGCTACATTTGCTGATGATTTCGAATTGTGGGACATTGTACTTGATTTTTTTCTTTATTAATAATTTCATAGTTACAACAATGGAGGAATGGGGTTATGAACTTTGTCAGAAACACCAAGAGATGCCAATTGAATTATAAGATTTTTCGCATCAATCGTAGGAACTTGACCTTAAGTATTGGGAAAATGATTGATGAAGAGAAGCAACAAGGACTAAGTGAATATGTTTAGGTGCTTGAGGAGCTTTCAGTTGGAAGGAAAAGAATATGAGGTGGCCGACCAACTAGCCACTCAAAGTAAAGATATTAATGATGTTGAAGAGTGGTTAGAGGAAATCACAACTCCTTATTTCTCAGATTTTGTTTGGTTGGTTGAGAAACAAGATGAAGCAATTAAAAACTTTCATCCAATCTATGATGAGAAAATTATCTGGAATTAAATCTGCAAAATTTTTTTCTACGCCACTTATTACAAGGGTAGAAGGACATACACAAATTTTGAAAATGGAAATATCAAATAAGTATCTCTAGTCTCTTTTAATTATCAAGAAAAGAGTCAATTTATTAACTACACTACATGAGTAGGAAAAACATTAAGCTCTAACAGATAGACATATGCATTTTTTTTTTTTTTTGGCGAGAAGATTAGAAATAAAAGAGACATTAAACTGGCACTTTGTTCAAATGTAGGAAAGTTGAGGCACACACAAACATACATACTAATACACGCTCAATCAGCTTCATAATGTCCAAGCACAACATATATATATATATATCCTGATGATCCAACCATTAAGGACTATACCAACACAACAGAGAGTGTTGCACCAGGAGCATTTCAATTTGCACTATTTTTGGAGAGTGGGGGGGGGGGGGGGGGGGGGGGTTGCTTTGCATATTGGTCATGGTAATTAGTTCTAATAAATCAGTTCATAAATGATGTGGGACAGAAGAAGTCAATCTTTGTTGTTTGTTTGTTTTTTTTAGGCGATAACAATTCAATCGAAGTAAAATTCTCTTATTTTCTGCTAGATTCAAGAGCTTTGGTTGTTGTATAAGAAAGCACAGAGTACAGAAGTTGAAGAAAGTGAGAAGAAAGCTAGAAGCTAGAGAGAAAATAGAATGAAGAAGAACTTGTATTCAATCCAATTGAATGAATTTATACATGAAAACTAGCTTTATACAAAACAGAGTAAAAATAACTAACCCAACTTATGTGCAATATGTTATAGCACGTGCAACAATTAGTTACAACATGTGTGGAAGACTTAACACATAAATACACTACTAAAACTACTTGCAGCTTAACACAGTAACAAAAACAGTAAAGCAAGCTACTGTCGTTTAATGCCTAATGCCTTATTTCAGGTACGTTCTTCTTTTTTTCATTTCTTTTCTTCCTTGTTGATTTGCTTTCTTCCTTGCTAATCTGTACTACTTTGATACTCCCCCTCAAGATGAGAACTAGGATTGTAAATATTCACAATGCTTATCTTGCTAAGTAAAGCTTTCAATTGTTGACCACTAAAAGCCTTTGTTATTAAGGCTGCTAACTGTGAATGTGTGAGAGTGAAGGATAGCCTAATGACTTTGTCTTGCACCTTATCTTTGACCAAATGACAGTCTACATCTATGTGTTTTGCCCTTTCATGAAAAATAGGATTCTCAAAAATGTAAATAGATGCTTGATTGTCACAAAACATCATTGTAGGCTTTGGATGATCTACTTCCAAATCTTTTAACAAAGCCAATATCCAAGTCATCTCACATACAGTCGTTGCCATGGCTTAATATTCTGCTTTTGCAGAAGATCTAGAAACTATGGGCTGCTTTTTAGATTTCCATGAAATTAGAGAATTACCCAAGAAGACATAATAACCAGTAGTTAATCTTCCAGTGTCAACACAGGATGCCCTATTTGCATTTGTGTATGCTTTAGGTGCAAATCTGATCTAGATGACAACAAAATACCTTGTCCAAGACTGCCCTTTAAGTATGTAACACTTTATAGGCTACATCCAGATGAGGTTTCCTTGGTTTGAACATAAATTGACTTAGTTTGTGCACTGAGTATGTGATGTCTGGTTTGGTAATGGTGAGGTACAACAACTTGCCAGCCAATCTCCTAGAAACACCAAGATCAGGTAACAACTCCCCATGATACTTGTTCAATTTTAAGTTCTGTTCCATAGGAACTTTGTTAGGCTGATCGACATCCTGTCATGCCTACATCCTTAACTTCCAAAGCATACTTCCTTTGACGTAAGGAAATGCGTTTATCTGATCTAGCCACTTCAAGACCAAGAAAAAATTTCAAGTTACCAAGATCCTTTAGCTTAAACTCTTGATCCAAGAACACTTTAAGCTCTTCAACAACATGAACATCGTTACTAGCTATTAGAATATCATCAACATAAACCAAAAGTGCTATGAATGATTGATTGAACTTCTTGGTAAATAAGGATTAATCAGACCTGGATTGTTTAAAACCACACTGGAGGCCATACAAGGATTTATTAAGCTTGCATACGAGATTCTCCCCCTTGCTGTGAAAACCTTGAGGTAATTGCATGTAAACCTCTTCATGAAGCTCACCATGTAGGATCAAGCTGAATCAGGTGCCAGCCCCTCACAGCAAATATAGCAAGCAAGTTTTTAATTGTAGTCATCTTAGCAACAGGTGAAAAAATCTCTATGAAGTCCAAGCCTTCATGTTGGGTGAAACCTTTAGCTACAAGTCTTGCCGTATATCTTTCCACTGTGCCATCGGCCTTATACTTCACTCTATGCACCCATTTCCATCCAATAGCCCTTTTATGAGAAGGTAAAGGAGTGAGAGACCAGGTCTGGTTAGATTCCAATGCAGTAATCTCAGCAGCCATAGCATCCTGCCATTTAGGATCTTGGACAGCCTCTTGATAAGATTTAGGCTTAGAAACAGCAATGATAAGATAACAAAAATGTGCATATGAGGGAAGCAAATTAGAAGAACCAACATAGTGAGACTAGGGATATTTAATACCTGAGATGGTTGAAGCTGAACCAGACTTAATGGCAAGATTGGAAGGAGCAAACTAATCAGTAATAATGGAGTTGCACTTATAGTCTTGCAAATAAGGAGGCTTAGAGACCCTGGTAGATTTTCTCAAAGGAGTAGGTGAAGAAGTAGAAGGTACAATTGCTGGTGGGGATGAAGAAATAGAAGGTATATAGGCTGGATTTGGACTCATAGGACCCATAATCTACATTAGGAGTAGGAAGGGGTAAATCACAAGATGGAGAAGAATGGGCATCAGGTGATGAGGAAGTACACATAAGATCAGAATTAGGAATGGGAAGATTAGAAATAGATTGAGGGTTGACAGATTTAGGAATTGAATCAAAAACAAGAATAGAATCAAGGGAAACAGGTTGAGATGTTGGAACCAAAGGAGCAGTAGAGGTATCTAAAGAAGGAAAGAGATGAGGAAAAGTAAAAGTGGAGTGAGGTGAGGAAGAATAAGTAGAGGAAATGAAAGGAAATACTGTTTCATGAAAGGTAACATCTCTAGAAACAAATATCTTCTTATTGACCAAATTAAGCAACTTGTAACCTATGACACCAAAAGGGAAACCCAGGAAAACACATGAAATAGATCTAGGATCAAACTTAGACCTATTATGAGATAAAGTGAAAGCAAAACAAAGACAACCAAAGACCTTTAAGTGAACATAAGAAGGAATTCTGTTGTAAAGTTTTTCAAAATGTGTTTTGTTTCCTAGAATGGTTTGAGGCAGCTTGTTGATGATGTAGATAGCAATCAAAACACATTCACCCCAAAAAGAAAGAGGCACATTATACTAAAATCTTAATGCTCTAGAAATGCTTAGAATATGTTGATGTTTCCTCTCCACAACTGAGTTCTGTTGTGGAGTGGCAACACATGAATGCTGATGCAAAATCTCTTGATCAGCAAAGAAATCTTTTAGTAAAAATTCTTGAGCATTATCAGTTCTAATGGCTTTAACATTGGTGTGAAATTGTGTTGAGATCATCTTGCAAAAAGAAATCAATAAAGGCCTAGTATCTAATTTGGATTTCATAAGATAGGCCCATGTTGATCTAGTTGCATCATCAACAATTGTAAGAAAATACATAAAACCATCATGAGTACATTTGGCAACTGGTCCCCAAACATCACAATGAATAAGATCAAAAGCAATATTAGACAGATGATTGAAAGAAGGAAAAGGTAGTCATTTCTGTTTTGCAATGGAACAAAGAGCACAATCTTTATTACTATGTACAGTGCTTACATCAGGGAGACAGTCACATAAAGTTTGAAGTTTAGCATATGATACATGACCTAATCTAAGATGCTAGAGATATGACTTTGCAATGACAGGTACATCAACAACATTATTTACAAAATAATTAAGAATAGACCCTAGAATAGAAGACACTGCTGAAACAGATTTGCAAGAAACTGAACTTTGCAGCAAATAGAGATTATGATGCAGCTTACCCACTCCAATAATTTTCCAACAAGAAAGGTACTATATAAAACATATATTGGACAGAAAAATGAAGCAACAAGACAAACATTTGGTTAGCTGACTAATGGATATCAAGTTGAAAGTGAAAGAAGGCACATATAACACATTTTCAAGGACTAAACTAGCTGTTACTTGAATTGTTCCTATATGTGTGACAGCAACCCTTTCACCATTAGGCAATTGAACAAAAGAAGCAATAGAACTAGTAATTTTAGTAAACAAATCAATTGAATGAACAACGTGATATGTTGCTCCTATATCAAGAACCCCAGTATCTTGATTATAAGCTATTTTAATTGAAGGATTAACAGCAAAAAATAGAATGTTTCATGCTTAAGCACATAGAATCTTGCAAGAAATCACCAAGGATACCTGAAAGGGCAAAATTGGCTGTGTGAATTGCATCATTGGAACTGCCAGAAGTTGAGGCATGAGAATTCAGCAAAGAAAGCAATTGCTGATATTATTCTGAAGTGAAAGAGAAAGAATTATTCTGATGCACAACTTTATTATGAGCTTGATCATCATCTACCATGACCTGATTAGCCATAGCAACTTTTCCCTTTTGCTTGTAACCTGGTGAAAATCCAACAAGCTTATAGCATTTTTCCTTAATGTGCCTAACCTTTCCACAGTAACAGCACATAAGTCTTACCTTTCCAACATTCCCTTTGAAATTCTTGCCATTGTTGCCAGAAGAAGTAGAAACTTGATTGAAAAATTGGTTCTTGACAGTAATGGTAGTAGATTCAATTGAAGGATCTGGCATTAAAACTAGAAGATCTTTGCCTTTCCTCCGAAATTACCAAAGAAAAGGTCTTATCTATGGATGGAACAAGTTCCATCATGAGGATTTGAGTCTTGACCTGTGAGTAACAGCCATTCAATCCATTAAGAAATTTCATAATTGAATCTTGGTGGTGAAGATGTGCAATCTTCTCATTCACACCACAAGTGCATTTGCCACATGAACACAATGGCAAAGGCCTCAGATTTAAAAATTGACACAAGAAGCTTGAAGATCAGTGAAGAAGCCTGTCACGGTAGAATCTCCTTGCATCACAGTGGAAATTTGCTTCTGAAGTCGAGAAATCCTTGGTCCATTTACTTGTGAAAACCGATTCTTGAGTGCATTTCAGACTTCAAAGGCTGTGTCTCTATAAATGACACTAATAGTAATGTGTGGTGAAACTGAATTCAAGATCCATGATGAGATCATTGAATTGCATTTTGACCAAGCCTCTTTCTTAAGTGGTGTGACTGCCATTGATGTAGTGATGGAACCATCAACAAATCCAAGCTTACTTTTGGCATCTAAACCCATCCTCATTGCTTTGGACCAAGTAGGGTAATTATCCTCAGTAAGAGGTTGAGCAACCAAGATTGCACCAAGAGATTGACCATGGTGCAAGAAGAATGGGCTTTGAGGATCTTCCATTGGAGAAATCTCTCGTGGAGAAGAAGTTGAGTTTGTTTCAATGTTTGACGCCATTGACAAAGGCTCAAAGAATCCACATTTTCAAACTCATCATCCATTGGCTCTGGAGAAGAGTCTTCTAACACAACAATATGAGAAAAACATTCTATAGTGACAGTTACATCATAACCTTCCTTTAATAGTGAATGAGTAAATGAATATTATGGGCTCCATTATAATAGGTAATGAGAAAAACTTAGTGTGAGATGAAGGGAGAGAGAGATTTCAGCTAGCGCAGCAAGATCATTATGGTGTCAAGACATGCTCGTGAATATAGTATGAGTAGTGAGTGATGAGGGACATTTCAAGTAGTATGGGTAGTGAGAGAGAGTGTGTATAGTAAAGCTGTTGAGACTTTCTATTGGGGACAGATAAGTGTTTATGAGTAGAGATATGAGGAGTGTTTGTGAGCTAGGAGCTAGAGAACTTAGTCTCTAAGCTTGAAACTAAGAATTCAGAACTTTTCCAGAGCTTAGAGAAGGTTTAGATAGAGAAGTTTAAGGAAGAACTCTTTCTATCAGTGTGTCCCTTAGTCTGTCTGGGTCCCCCTGAAGGATTAGTGGAGAGTTCCATTTATAGTTGAGTTCGAGGGGGTAATTAGCAAATAATCTTTGCTAAATCTTCCTCAGTCTTCAGAAAATCCTTAGAGAATCGTTTCTGGGATTTTTGGCCAAGAGTTGTAAGCTCAGCTTGTAGAATGTTCTTGCTGTTTTTGGATAATAACAGCTGGGATTCTGGCCTAGCATTAAATGCTGATTTAGTTTTGGCTGCTGCTAGAATCAGAGTTCCCTAAAGCAGATTATATCACCTCAAGCTAGGTGTCAACTTTGGAGCCCCTATGTTGGGAGCTCTGTTGGGATCCCCTTTGGTGCCCTCCAAACCATATTTCCCTAAGTTTTCCTCATTTGGGGTTCGTGTGGCTTGGTCCATGAACCAGAAAGTACATGTTTTTGGCATGATAATGAACTGACTTCAAATTATTCCAGAAGTTTTCATGGCATGGTTACGATTGCCTTGGTGCTTAACCGAATAAGTTGGAGAAGGAAGGAGATCCAACTGGCTGAAGCTTCCCAGCTTTTTGTCATGTCACCTTAGCTTTATGTCATATGAGAAATGATGAAATTCAGCTTAGCAAGGAAGGGTTTAACCCCTGCTGGACACGTGTCCCCTTTCTGATTCTGATTGGACAAGCTGGAACTGATGGTGATGGGCTCCAACTATCAGGCAGTGCTGAAGTTTGACTGGACAGCTCATGTGAGCTTCAGCTACTAAGATTTATACGTGAGCTGGGCTGGCTTAGCTAGGCTTTGTAGTTGAGCTTCTTTAGGCTTGGTCATTCCTACAAAAATGAATAGTTTAGCCATGGGTAATATACATAGGCTTTTGTAGTTAGTTGATTATGGAAAAATAAGCATGGTTCCCATAAATTTTGTTAAAAAAATATTTTTGAGAGATGAGTAATTTATATTTCCCATGAGGTAGGGACTTTAGTATATATTTTTCCAAAAGATAGTTTTGGCTTTGAGCATAATGTAATAGTTTTTACCAAAATAATATTTGGGATTTTGTAAATAGATGTCAAAGTATTATTGGGCTTTATGAGTAATCGCCAAAATAATATTTGGACTTTATAAAATAAATGCCAAAATAATATTTGGGCTTTGTAAAAATGGGTGCCAAAATAGTATTTGGGCTTTGTAAAAATAAGTGCCAAAATGGTATTTGGGTTTTGTAAAAATAGTGCCAAATTAGTATTTGGGCTTTGTAGGGTTTCGTAAAAATATTGCCATGTAGCAACGGACTTATTAAGAATGTCGTGTAGCAACGGGCTTTAGAGGTGTCATATCGTAATGGGCTTTAGAGGGGCCATATCGTAACGGGCTTTTAGAGTGCCGTGTCGTAATAGGCTTTAGAGATGACATATCGTAACGGGCTTTAGAGGTGCCGTTTTAGAGGTGCCATTTTAGAGGTGCCATATCGTAACGGGCTTTTAGAGTGCCATATCATAACGGGCTTTAGAGGTGCCATATCGTAATGGGTTTTAGAGGTGTCGTATCGTAACAGGCTTTTAAAGTGCCATGTCGTAACGAGTTTTAAAAGTGTCGTATCGTAACAGGCTTTTAGAGTGCCATGTCGGTAATGGGCTTTAGAGGTGTCATGTTGTAACGGGCTTTAGAGTTGCCGTATCGTAACGAGATTTTACAATGTCATGTCGTAACAAGCTTTAGACGTGCCGTATCATAACGTGCTTTAGGGGTGCCATATCGTAATAGATTTTAGAGGTGTTGTATCGTAATGGGCTTTAGATGGGCTTTTGTTGGGCTTTTTGGATTTTCCCACAAAGTAAATGTTTCTTGGGCTTTTTTTGTGGAGATAGTATAATTTTGTGGCCCAATCTTGGTAGTAATATGATGAGTATTTTTTGTGGAAATCCAAGTTGGATAATATGTGGGTAATATGTGTGAGAGGGCCCAAGATAATTTATGGAGCTTATATAGGGAATATTTGTGAGAACCCAAGTTGGGTAATAATGTGGGAAATATTTATGTTGGCTCAAAATAGTTTATAGGCTTATGTGGATATTTCTGTGAGTGGGCTAATGAAATTAAGGCCTGAAAATTTGTAACTCAACTAGTCCTTCTATCCTCTTTGGTCCAATTTGGTTCTATTCGGTCCACTCAGTCCCATTTAGTCTATTTTGCCCACTAAATTTCTATTCGGTCCAATTCAGTCCACATTGATCCATTTAGTCCTCATTGGCCCTATTCAATCCACATTAGTTGTATTCTGTCCACTTCAGTCCATTTTGGTCCTATTTGGTCTATTCTATCTAATTTAGTTTTATTTAATCTTATTCGGTCCACATTGGTCCTATTTGGCCTAATAACAATAACAATAACTCTGATAAATTTTTTATAAATGTAATATAATTAGATTACCTATACCCATTAAGTCATCCTAAAAAAAAGTAAAAAGAAAAAAACTATATTCATTAAGCAAATAAAATAGATTTTAGTGTACAAATTTCATGTAATTGCTTTTCAAAAAAAAAAAATTACTCTTCATGAAAATTTTCCTTTTTTTTTTAAGTATTACTCCATGTCTTAACATATATACTCGTTATGAAGATTATGTCGTGCATATTGACTGAAACTTATTATCATAAACTAGATTCTTGGGGCATTACTGGCATCTACTCCATACATTTCTACTGCCTGATGGGAAACATTAACAATAAAAAAAACATTTACATTTGTTATACCTCTTCAACCTTATAGGCTTGACAAGACTAATGATAGTTTGGATTCCCATTTGTCAGTTTCTTGAAAAAGAGTGATTTTTTTTATTTAAAGTATTACTGCTGTCCCACCTCAATGTATTTTTTCTTTACTTTTTTACAACCTTACTCGTTCTGAAGATTATGTCGTGCATACTGACTGTGAAACTTATTATCATAAACTAGATTCTTGGGGCATTGTTGGCATCTACTCCATACATTTCTACTGCCTGATGGGAAACATTAACAATAAAAAAAACATTTACATTGGTTATACCTCTTCAACCTTATAGGCTTGATAAGACTAATGATAGTTTGGATTCCCACTTGTCAGTTTCTTGAAAAAGAGTGATTTTTTTTTTTAATTTTTTTATTTTAAGGCTCAGCAATGATGTTGGCCATGGGAATGGGGCAAATTTGGCGTTTTTATAATGTGGCATTTCTGATTGAATTTTTGGGGAGAGTACAATCAAATGCTCTTTAAGTAGGATGTGGGAATTTTGCTATAATTTAATCTTGCAAAATATTAAATGGGATTCCAAAAGAATATTGATGTAGTCACCTACAACCAAAGCTAATTGGAAACCAAACCCGGCCGAAATCTGCACAGTTTTTTGAGGCTTTCGGCTCTCGAGTTGGGCTTGTATTTTTTTTTTTTTTTCCTTCTAATTATTAGATCCAATTAGACATTTTTAAGAGCCTGGCCTCCCTTGAGCATCTCCACGTTTCCATTAGAGAATTCTTCAGTCATGAATTTGGCCCAGAACCAATGAGACCTCCATACTTGGTTCATCTCTTCAATTGGAATATTCTTTGTCTCAGGCAAGAAGTAGTAGATATATATGGTCATTACCAGCACAAAGAAGGCAAAGAAAAGGAATAGCCCAAACTTCAAATGGCACAGCATATTTAAGAAGACTTGAGCAACAACAAATGTGAAAACCATGTTCACTGACACGTTGATACTTTGGGCAGCTGATCGAATTTCGAGTGGGAAAACTTCACTAGGCACCAACCAGCCAAGAGGACCCCAAGACCATGCAAATGCAGCAACATAGATGCAAATGAAGAGCACCACAACAATTGCATACCAGTTGGGCAATTCACCAGGATTACCATCTATTCCAAATTTAGCACCAATGCAAGCTGCAACAATGATCTGTGGACAAAAAAGAACATCAAATTAACTTTGTGTCAACAAAAACTATAATATATTGGATCAAATTACTAGCTAAGAGTTACCTGGCAGATAAGCATTTGAGCTCCACCCTCAAGGAAGAGGAATCTCCTTCCCCATTTATCAACTCCATAGATTGAAACAAGGGTTGCAATAACATTAACAAGGCCAGTGATCACAGAAGACATCAGTGAAGCATTGTCTCCGAACCCAATGGTGTTAAACAAGACAGGTGCATAGAACATGATCACATTGATGCCAGTGAGTTGTTGAAAGAAGGGAATCAGGGTGGCAACAGCCATGTGTGGCCTATATTTTCTTTGTAACAAGTTTCTCCAAGGGTGTTCCACTTGCTTTGATAATTCACTAGCCATGACAAGGTCATTGAATTCCTCATCAACATTTTCAAGACCCCTAATTCTCTTTAGTTTTTCTCTGGCGTCCTCTTTTTTACCACGTTCAATCAAGGAGTTCGGGGTATCGGGAAGAAACAATGAACCCACTGTTAATATAATTGCAGGGACAATAGCACCACCCAAACTCAAACGCCATCCCCAACCACCTTCAATCTTGGCAAAGAAGTAGTTCAACACATTGGCAACGAGGATACCAACTGTGATTGACAATTGGAACCCAATGTTGAGAGCACCTCTGTATTTGTATGGAGCCGTTTCAGATAGGTAGAGTGGCACAGACTATAATTACAATTTACAAACACCCATAAAAAATAAATTAAATCAGATTAAATCACTGAAGGTAAAACTGATACTATTTTAATGTGGTTAGTAACAACTAACAAGTAATAATCAGACCGGAGAAAAAGAAAAAAAAAATTGAAAATGTCGTTCTCTAGGGACCACATTGTTGTGTCAAGTTGTCATGTTTCTTGGACTAAAAACAAGTTGAGAAAATCAAATACAAAACAAAACAAAATCACATGGAAATAATTTTAATTTGCTTGCTTGATTGAGTCTATCAAATTGCAATGGTTTTCTATTCAAAAAATTGGACTTTTTAAGTAAACATTGGCGGAAAAGAGTGTACACTGTACATAGAGATGTCATTGTGAAGAAAAAGATGGCAATGCTACGACTTTTTCAAATAATTGTTCAAAAAAAAAAATTTCCACTCTTCCCGTTAGTCCAAAGTCTTCTCTCATACCTCCTCTTTTTTAGGGAAAATCATTATCATATTTTCTTTTTCCAACTTTTCCCAGCAACCAAACATAATACAATTTTACTAACAGAAACAGAACTCTAAAAGGCGCAAATCAGGGGGGGAAAAACTGAGAAGAGAGAAGAGAATCAGAGATGAGTAAAAAAAACCCATATCTCCAGAAGCTAAATAATAAACAAAATATCAAACAAAGGGAGTGTAGAAGCCCAGATCGGATCAGAAACAACTTTGTACACAAAATTCATTTTTGTCATGTTCCAAACAATTGTCTCACCCGGTACACCTTTTCTTATTTAAGATACCATAGTCAAAACTACGAATCAAGATCTTAAAGGTAAAAGAAAGTAGAAGTAGAGTTTCAACAAATCTAAGAATACAAATACAAAGAGGCATATATAACGACAAAAAACTAAAAAAACAAGAAAAACTGACATCACTAAAACCAAAGGAATATCGTATTGTATATGTGCTTCGATTTTGTTTTCAGACAACACAGTATTTTCTTTTTCTTTTTTGTTGTTGCTCTCTACCGACAACTTTCTTTGTACCAAAACACAAAAACACACCAAAAATAAAAATCATGATCCAAAACCAAAAAAAAAAAAAAAAAAAAAACAATACCTGATTAGCGAACCCAATACCGAAACCAAGAAGTATACGGCCCACAATCAACATCCACACAGCTTGGGCAAAGCCATTGAGAAGAGCACCGGCGAAGAAGAGCAGACCACCAAGCAACATAGACGGTTTTCGTCCAAGTTTACGTGTCACAATGGATGCCACAAGTGATGAAAGAAGAGCAGCCAAATACAACGACGATGTGAACATGGTTAAAGTCTCACTGTTGTATTGGCAGTACTGGTTTTTCGACGAATCATCATGCTTCGACCGATAAACCGATGGGAAAAACTTGAGCAAGAAAGGGTCCATAGACGTGACCCCACCTGTTAAAAACACCATAACACAACGATAAAATAAAAAAAATAAAAAAGACGTTTATGACTCAAATCTTTTAAGTTCAGTCTCGACTGACTACAGAAATACAAAAATATGGAGTTCTCGTATAATTACCAGAAATTCCAATATCGTAACCGAAAATCAAACCCCCCATGGCTGCAACGACACACGTTACGAGGACATAGGGAGTGAGGTTTCCGGGGTACTCCTTGCCAGGACCCGTGGGAATTCCTCCAACTGCAGGCATTCTTGCTGTGTTTTTTGGTTCACGTCGAAATTTACAAAAAAATAGAGAGAAAGACTGAAAGAGAGTGACCAAAAACCGCCTACTAGGTCAAAAGGGAAAAAGATGGATCTCCTAAACTGGTTTAGCTAGTGTTTATATAGACATAGAAAAAGAGAAAAATATTTTTTTTTCTTTCTAAAATTTTGTTTTTAACTATTTTACTTAAACTAAGGAGAATCGTTGAGCTGTCACACTATAATAATATAGCTATCTTTTATACAAATCCAAGACAATTTTATACGAGGACACGGTGTTTACTTTGTAGATAAGGTCAATGAAGTGGCATCTATACATTACTAACTTTCGACCGTTGGATTATCCTATAAGTTTAGAAATTTATAAAAATTAATAAATAAATAAAAGGGTAATTATCCCACGTTACTTAAGAGAGTGTATTGTGTATAGTATAACTTGTCTTATCTTCCTTTAAAAGTTATCATGACTTTTGAGTAGAGTTGTGGTGTGTCTTAATGTTAGAACATCTTTCTCTCCTCCTTGTATGTTTTTGTTTCTCAAAATAAAATAAAAAAGGGATCTTGGGAACATCACTAATTTTTCCAAACTATCAAAGTTCGTTACTAATAGTCAATTTATTTTTGGATGAGGTGGTTGTCTTTACAATTAATACATTATAGAAGTGTATTTTTTAGTTAAGTAGTCACATGATAGAATCTTAAAAAAAAAACTTAAGGAATACCACATAAAAGTACTGTATCTAAATTTTGTCATAGATAATATATATATATATATATATAAAAGTGAGACATTAATAGTAGTTGTAAAGGAAAAGGAATTGCCTGTCCAGCTCATACATGATGTACTTTTAGAATTTTTTTTGTTATAATTTTTTTAAAAAAATATTAACCATATATTTCTGAGTCTTTTGGCTGAATATTGCAGAAAATCGAGTTTATTTGTAATATGGGTACTATTTAAAATTATTTGGGGAATTGAGAAGAAAAGCAAATTTCGGCAACCCTATTGCCGAAATTCTAACAAAAAAGGATGAGAGAAGAGAGAGAAATGATGTGACAATGGAGTAAGAAAAGAATTAAATTTCGGTAATGAGGTTACCGAAATTCCTTCTGCCCGATTTCTGTTACCCAAATCAACATCCATGAAGTGCCCAAAGGAGAAGTGCTTAGGAAAAAACCAATTATGGCAATCAAGTTGCCGAAATTCAAGGGGAGTGAGGAGAGAGAAAAAAAGGATTATGGCAACCAAATTGTTAAAAATGAATGAAAAAAAAAAGTGATATTTTACTCTTCAACACTCTCACTTTGGTGGACCCCTACACCACATTTGTAAAAAAGCTGACAAGGTCAACAATATTCACTATAGTAATAATTTTTTTTGATAATCATAATAATAATAATATATATATATATATATATATATATATTCCAATATTGCTGCTCTTGTACAGTACTACTCAAGTAAAGGAAAATTTAAATGCTAACAACTCTTTTTTTTCCGCAACTTGTTGTTATTTTGTATTTATTTATTATTATTTAATTGTGTTGTCATAATTATTTTTTTCTTCTCATTTTCAGTAACTTGGTTGCCACAATTATTTTTTTCTTTTTTTTTTCCTCTCATTTTCGGCAACTTGGTTGCCACAATTCCTATTTTTCTCCCCTATAATTTCAGTAACTTAGTTGCCACAATCCTTTTTTCTCTCTCCTCACTCCCCTTGAATTTCAGTAACTTGGTTGCTGCAATTGGTTTTCTTTTTTTTTTTTTCCTTTTGAGCACTTCTCCTTCAAGCACTTCATCAATTTGGGCAGTTGAATTCGGACAAAAGGAATTTCAGTAACCTCATTACCGAAATTCAATTATTTTCTTACTTCACTATCCTCTCTCCTTTCTCATCCTTTCTTTTGTTAGAATTTCGGCAATGGGGTTGTCAAAATTTGCTTCTCTCCTCAATTTTCCCAATAACTTTGAACAATACCCATATCACAAATAAACTCGATTTTATACAATATTCAGCCAAAAAACTCATATAGAAATTTCTAACCATTAATTTTTAAAGAAAATTTGGTAATTATTAACAGTAATGGGAAGATAAGATAAAAAGACGTTGACAGTTTACACAATAACAGGATTTCAAAGTAAAATTTACACGTCAGATATAATTACTTGGAGTTTTTTTTTTTTTTTTTTTGATGCATGAACTTCGTATATGAGTCAGCAAAAAGTTTTTCTTGCTTTGCTCGCAAAAAATTCTGCTTAGTTCATGGTATTAGGATAATGTTTTTTTCTTTTTTTTTGGGTGATGTGAAATGGTATTTGGATAATTTTTATTTTATTTTTGCCAAGGTATTAGGATAATGTTAGATCAATTGTATAGAGTATGTGGATGTGGTAGGTACGTTAGGATATACAATTATGTCGTTGTAATAATAAAGCGGGGGATACGTGACCTAAAAACCCTTTACAGCAAAGTAATAGGAGCATGTGATATCAATGATACACCTATACAATTGTACGTATTTTCCGAGGTCTTAAAAAACTTTTAACTAGCCCATATGAGCGCTTGCACAAAGTGCCAGTATAATTTGAAAAAAAAAAAAAAAATCAGATTTTATCCATATCACTCTCTATATAAAATTGCATATCTCGATAAAGGAATGTAATAGATCATGGTTGTTATATGTGAAAAATAGAGACAATTAAAAAAATCAAAATTAATATATTTAATGAAATGTATTGCAAATTAAATAATTTGATGAAGTGTATTAAGAAAAGTGAATATGTAAATTGAGTATTTTTTATTCGGTAACATAATAATATTTATTTTTTATTTATTAATCTATTTTTTAAAGAGCAATGTTATATTCACAACATTTTCACAATACTTTTACAACATTATAAGTGGTTAGTTGTAACTAGTTCTAATTTAAATTAACTATTGAAATTACTTTTTTGCTCACTAATAACAACCCCTAAGGCTGTAATAGGTAATTATAAAATATTCTTAAAGTGTCATAAATGTATACTCTTCTCTCTCACATAATTGTGAATTCCACTAATTAAATTTAAACGAAAACACCATTTTGGTCCCTACATTTTGGGGTCACAGTCAATTTAGTCCCTACATTTTGAGAGCTGTCAATTTAGTCTCTGCTATTTTCAAGTCATAATCAATTTGGTCCCTACTGTTAGATAACTAACATAATTTACTTACGTGGCAAATAGAATACACACATGGTATAAATTAAACTAAAATATAAATAATCATTCCACGTTAGCCTTCCACATCAGCTTCTACTACTATTAAAAATCCCACGTGATTCTCACATGACTCACTTAACACCATCCTCATTAGGCAACAACTCAGAACCAATTGAATTCTTAATCCCCAAAATTATTAAATAATTTTTCAGTGGTAACAACCGTCAATTTTAATTTGTCATAAAAGTATCGTGAAAATGTTGTAAATATAGTTTTTCTCTTTTTAAAATTTATATGTTAATCATGAAATAACTTTTATCCATTTTCAAAACAAATATTACTACAAAGATGGAATATCAATAAATATTGATTTAATCATTGCAAGAAAGTTGGAAGAGTTTTCGGTTTTATTTTTGTGATTAAAAGCCAATAATTTTGTTTCTAGATATGTGTGTGGCCTTGGGAGCATAAATCGATGCTAATTTTCTACTTATGCTTCCACTGTTATCGGAATTCAGTTTATCATCACGCTAGGTCGGACTAAAAAAGACATGATTTTTAACTTTTAAGTCCACTGTTGTGGTCTTGTCTCTCAATTCGCAGAAAACAGCGAAGTAGTGAAAACTTCGTTTTTTGTTTTTTTTTTTTTTTTAACAAGTAATAAGTTTAAAATAAATAAATAAATAAATTTCCTTAAATAAAATAAAATAAAAAAGTAAAAAACAGTGAAGACTGAAAGAGAAATTCTGAAATTGATTTTCTTTTTCTCACGATGGTTTAACACATATTACTATAATTGTCTTACGTGGTAGGGTAGAAAAAATAATAGGCTCATATAATAGTGTAAAGATAATTAATATAAATTAGCTATATAAGAAAATTATGACAAAATTTAGGTAAAAGTGTGTGGTACTAATATTATTATATCTTATTTAATATCTTAGTTTTGGTCCAAAAAAAAAAAATTGCCAAAAAATTCTACTGGTCTGGGGGATCCCCCAGACCAGTAGAATTTGTCTCTATGCACTATAAGTTTAAAAATATACTACATCAAATTATTTAATTTAATATGATGAAGTGTGTTTTAAAAGATACAAGATTAAAAAATAAGTTCAAAATTTTATCCTATATATATATATAAAGTATTATATCCACTTTTCAACTTTAGTTAGCATTTCTAAATATATATTTTTCTATTGTTACTTTTGTTTTCTTATGTCTTTTTCTTTTTTTTTTCTCCACTTTCATCTTCTGTCACCATATAACTCCTCTCTCCGTCGCATATCTCTCTGATTTTTCTACCATTGTCTCTTATCCTTCCTTTGGGGTTTTAACTTTTATCTCTCATTCTTCCTTCGTTACACATTCAACCACAGCTCTACATTGCAGGCTTGCACAAACACACCCACAAGCAAAACAGATGCACACATAAAGTCAAAACATATCTTAGTCTCGAAATCAAAACTCATTTCACTGCAATTATCCAAAATGCCCCATAGCCAATTTTACCCAAACCTCAAATCTTTGTACCTGAATTCCAACCATACACCAACAGTAAAGCACAAAACAAATTCCTCATCCAAAGTCTCGAATTTGTGTCCAAAATTCCCAACCCATGAAACTAATACTAGTCTACCCTAAATCTTAGCAAAAACCAACAATCGAAATTGATGGTGAGAGATCTGGAATAACAATTCTTTTGTTTGAACATTGAAATTTTTGTTTCCATAATAAATACCCACATTTTTTATGGCAAAAATTTCTCCCAATTTCCTAGACATCCAAAAGCTTTTCATCATTGACATCAATGTCGGTGACTATGAGGTTGTCCTTGGTATAAAGGGTGAGAATTTTGTGAGTGGAGGAGCTCAGTGACTTTGGCAACATTGAGCTTTTGATGTTGTGAAGCTTCTTGGAGTAGTTAGAGTGTACCTTGAAGAGGAATAAAGGAAACCATTGTAGCTCACCAACATGTTACTAATACTTTGAATCATTCTAAGATTACAATTATTTTTGCCACAATTTTATCACAACTCCTGACATGATAGAATATGAATAGCTACTCATTATTTTATCACTCACATTTTACCATGTTAAAGTACAGTAAAGTTGTGGTCAAAATAATTATGATTTTTGATTTTTTTTTCCTTTAATCACCCTACTTCCTCAAAGGGGGGGGGGGGGGACGTCAATCCCCCATTGTCTTTAATTTAAAGAAATAAACGAACATTAAAATTTTGTTGTCAATCATTAGATGATTATTTTTATTTTTTAATAATTCAATAATTCGATAATTCCTTAAAGTGTTTTATTAGTCATTTGAAGTTAACAAATAAATGACCATTTAATTGTTGAGAATAGAGTAAATGGATTTTCAAAAAGGTAAGGAAAGACAAATATTTTTCTTTTTGTTTTCCTTGGTAAAATCCACGTTGAGCATTTTAATGGATTATAATTTTTTTTTAATAACTTTTCCATGGAATTTACATTGAGTTTAGTGTAATAATGTCTCTAAATACATGGTAAAATTGTATTAAGATTAGATCATCTGTCACTAGCCTTTCATTATAGGATCTTGAACCAACAGCACGATATTACAATAGAAAAGACTGGGAGTGATACCAGTATAGTAGCGACCTATGGCTCCAAATCTCTAATGCTTAAGTAAATTTATTTATTTATTTTGGTAATAAGGAATACTAATTTCCTTAATGTTCATGAACAATTTTAGAAATTTTTTGATACTATTTTTCTGAGGCGAAATATATAAAATTGTCACACATAAAAAAAAAAAATCAAAATTTTTTTATTTTCCATAAAAAAATTTCTTAAAGTATTCCTTAAGTGAATGTTTTAAGGCACCTGTTAACAAAATCCTTAAATTATATATTAAAAAAAAAAAAAACCTTCATTATTATATAAGAATGTGCATGGGAAATTAAGTTTTCTTATATTTAGCACTATCCATTGTGGTTTTAATGACTAATGAACCTTAAATGGTGGTCATTATCAACCCCATTATGTATGTTAATTCTTACAATATGCTCATTAATTTCAATAATGAGGGAGTAATAGTCTTTCTCGATCTAATAATTGGTTTCGGTAATTGGACATAATGCTTAATTAGATGGATACGCCAGTCATAACATAATGCATAAATATCCAAACTCTTTTTTGGTCCATTTCTACCAAATTGTTCTCAAACCCTCTTTGTTTGTAATTGTTACTTTCATGACAGTGTCTAATTTTTCCAAAAAGCTAGCTAGCCACGCGAATATGCTAATAGATTGTATAAATCAAGGACTTGGCCCCCTTGGAAACTTCCATCCGGCATTTTCATTGCACAACTAAAGTGAAAAGTTGGATTTGGAAAAAGAAAGTGAATTTAAACGAAGAAAAAGAGATTCAAAACAAAAAGCAAAAGAAAATTAGAGAATTTGTTTTACCTTACTTGTGGTTTTCACTATTCAACACAATTTCCCTTTACGATTTCTTCACTTTAAAAACTTTTTTTTGGAATGCTTCAGTGAGAAGGTGATTCCTCTTGGAATTGTTGAATTTTTTTTACCCAAAGTAAGTGAAGAAATTAAAAATAATAATACCTAACAAAGTGAGGTATTAAAAAAATTTATTTAAACAAATAAAGTAAGTTTTTTAAATAAATTCAAACAATAACTATATTGAATTGAATTATTCTCCAAAACAGTAACACTGTGTTTAATTAATGCAATCATATGTTTAATTTGAAAAAACCTAAGCTACTGCTCTTAAATAACTGGATTATTATATCTTTGTGAATCTAAGAGGTTTTCCAATCAAATTATTGTGAAAAATACTTTGTCATAAGTCATGACAGTCCAAAATCCAAATCCATCAAATTCAGTCAGTGGCCTAGACGTACAGTTAACAGGCTCGGCCAATTTGTTTGAACCTTGAACAATCCAGTTCCGTGGTACTGGGGCACAGCTCATCTCCATCAATGAATGACTACAAAAAACCAAGAATAGGCATTATAGCCCCATGTGTGAAAGGGCCATCCACTGGCACGTCTGGCACCCAAAATAATTTTGTACCGCAACTAAATAAAGTCAAATAATTCCTTACATTTATTTATTTATTTTTCTATGTTTTTAAAAAAATGAATCATTTTTTAAAAAGTATTTTCTATAAAATTATGACATTTTTCTATGTGTAGTAACAATTTTAAATAAGTTGAGAAGCAATTTAATAACTTCTCTTATTTTACTTGTTGTGAAATAAAGTTGTTTTCTAAATAAAATTAGTATAAAACAATCTTTAAAAATAAACTGTACTTTTTATGTTGACTAAATATAGTTTTTTTTTAGTCATTTTTTTTTATGCTATCAAATATTGAAAAATACAGAAAACTATATTTACACAAAGTAAGCAAGGTTATACATCTTACCTAAAAAAAAGTAAGATTATATATAGAAAATTTGTGTTATAGTTCTTTACATAATTTTTTAAAAACAAATGGTGGAATTCTGGGAGCAAATTACTTTCCACTTAGCGAGATAAACTCTACTCGGGCATGGTCTCACTCTCACCATCCTAAAGCCAAATAATTTGGCTCCACAGCTACAACACAGAGCTACTTTTATTCATGTGTTTTCTTTTTCTCCAATGTTCATGTGTTCACACTATCAACTACTTTTATTCACGTAGTGTGTAGGTCAGATTATTTATTATAATGATTGTTGTTTATTGTAATTGATATATTATTTTTATTGTAGTAGATATATTATTTTATTATGATGAAAGCTAAAATAAAACCACTGATATTAAGTGTTTTGTAAAGTAAAAATGTAAAATAGATAAAATAGTTTTTTGTAAAATCATATTACTAAATTTATAGCTCTACCATCATGGATGCTTGAAAACCCAAATGCTAATGTGTCTTATATTACTCAAACTCAGGTGCTAAAAACAAGATAAAAAAGTTGCATATAATTTGTTGAGGTTGGTGTAATATTATTAATTTATTTCTATATGAGCTAGCATTACTTTATTATGCAAGACTTACGATATGCCATACCATCACTTGTGGAAAAATATTGTGTCAAAGTTAAAAATAGGTAGCTAGGTAAGTTGTTTAAGATTCCAAAAGTTACAAGTTCCAAACTTCCAAGTCATCAAAACACAAAAAGAGCTCTGCAGAAATTACAGGGAAAATTGCTTTTTGAGTTTTCAAAAAAGGTCGGCTGGACCATATATTCCATATGTGAATTATTAAGTATAGCAGCAATTAAGAGGGGCCCTCATTGCTTATATATTGCGGGAGCAAATTACTTTCAACTTAGCGAGATAAACTCTACTCGTGCATGGTCTCACTCTCATCACCCCAAAGCCAAATAATTTGGCTCCATAGTTACAATGCATAATTACTTTTATTCATGTTTTTTTTTTTTCTTTTTCTTCTTTCAGTGTTCATGTGTTTACACTACTAGCTACTTTTATTCACGTAAAAAGTTAGATTATTTATTATAGTGGTTGTTGTTTATTGTAATGGATATATTATTTTTATTGTAATAGATATATTATTTTATTATATTGAAAGTTAAAATAAAACCACTAATGTTGAGTATTTTGTAAAATAAAAAAGTAAAATAGATAAAGTAGCTTTTTATAAAACCATATTACTAAATTTATGGCTCTACCATTATGGATGCTCTAAAAACCCAAATACTAATGTGTCTTATATTACTCAAACTCAACCGCTAAAATCAAGATAAAAAAGTTGTATATAATTTGTTGCGATTGGTATAATATTATTAATTTATTTCTATATGACCTAGCATTACTTTATTATGCAACACTTACGATATGCCATACCATCACTTGTGGAAAAAGTGTCAAAAGTTAAAAATAGGTAGCTAGGGGTCCGTTTGGTATATGTGTTTAAAAATTGAAATTTGTTATTTGAAAACATTTGTGAAAATACGTGTGAGTGAAAAAATATATAGAAATACGTGAAATGTTGTTTAAAAACTGAAAAATATTGTTTGAAAACACAAATCAAGCGGGCCCTAGGTAAATTGTTTCCAATTCCAAAAGTTACAAGTCCCAACTTCCAAGTAATCAAAACACAAAAAGAGCTCTGCAGAAATTACAGGAAAAATTGTTTTGTGAGTTTTCAAAAAAGGTCGGCTGGACCATATATGGAAAATTGTTCTTTAAGTTTTCAAGAAAGGCCGGCTGGACCATATATTCCATATATGAATTATGCAATGAAGAGGGGCCCTCATTGCTTATATATATATATATATATATTATAGTATAATAGTATATAGTCTGTATTATCCAGGATTTGCCTGTACTCTTATTCTTCAATAAAGTTTAGAGATTGGGTGGGTCCACTTTGTAAATTCAATAAATATTTAATTTAAATTTACATATTTATTGAATTTACAATAAATATTTGAATTGTTTATTTATGTTTCTAAAAAGAAAAGAAAAAAAGAATTGTTTATTTATGATTGCTGACCCATCACTTTGTAAGTTCAAAGTAATAAATCTTATAATACACACTACTTATTTCTAAGGCCCACTTGTACCCCTCTAGTGGGTTCACAATGAGCTATATAAAAGGTACCAATGCTAGTAATCCTCTCATTGTTCACACTTACCACCGCCCACTTCTCTGTGGCCTGTTAATGGTAAGCATTCACATTTGCATGAACTACTTTTGTGTAATTGAATTGGTCAAATTGGATAAGCATTCATATATGCATGCATGGCGGTGCAAGAAAAATTAAGCTTGGTCCGAGTGTTAAAGTGCATTGGTTATTTTTTAGATAGATGCACAAAACTTAATTAAAGAGATATTATTCATTAATATTTGTTATTTTCAATTAGGATCCTGTTAACGAGTGCTTGAAAGCAATAATTACGATTGAGTTTTTTATTTTTATTTTTATTTTTATTTTATTGTAATTGATCAGTTTTTTAGGTGCAATCACACATGGGTCATTTAAAGAAACATTTGTTTATTTGTTTTTATTTATTTTTGTTTTTATACAATATAGAAACTCTATTCTAACATAATCTAAGTGTATATATGTGTGAAACTCCCTCCTAGAAAGTAAAAACCTTAGCCCTTACTCTTCTTATAAGCACTTATACTTATAAAGTGATCATTACGTCAAGAATGTGTGGTAACAACATAGTAATCCGAAAAATCATGAAAAGAGTATGTTCATATATCCATTAACAAGAGCCAAAAATTAATGACATAGTTCAAGAGCTAGCGCGTAAATTGATAACCATTGGCCCATTGTTGATGGATAAGGTAACTAGAAAGAAAGAACTGGTTGTAGTCTTGCATTGCAAGAATTTGAAGGAAGCCATTAGTCAACGCTCATTAAAAAATTGTAAAAGTCAAACTAACATGCATAAGATTTAGTGGGCCGTCCTGTTTATTCTTCGGCTGAAAGTATGGCTGATTATATGACGTTAACATGGAGGCTGTAGCTGGCGCAGTCTGAAACTTGAGACATTTTACATTGAGTTCGGGTGTATCTGGTTGGCTAGGAATAATATTATTCTGTCTCTTTCATAATATAATTAGCTGTACGATGATAGAATACAATTATCTTTTCAAACCATTCGAATTTTGTTGCACTCGTTGAACACTAGTTCTAATACCCTGCTAAATATGCTGAAATAAATGTGGAAGTATAATATAAAGGGTAAAGTTTATCTACAAAACTAATTGTAGCTTAAGGCTACAAAATGCTCTAATAAACTGACATGTGTAAAAAATGGCATGTGCATTACACATGATTACTTAAGTAAACTTAACCCAACTAACCCTACTTAACTACACCATC
Organism: Quercus wislizeni; assembly: GCA_023055345.1. Taxonomy (NCBI): domain Eukaryota; kingdom Viridiplantae; phylum Streptophyta; class Magnoliopsida; order Fagales; family Fagaceae; genus Quercus; species Quercus wislizeni. Next base: position 4,293,769 of record JALGQJ010000023.1, read on the forward strand.
TATTAAAAAAATAAAAACTAAAAACTAAAAACCTAAAAGGAGAAAGGTATAATCTCTCTCTCTCTCTCATCGAAGAAACCCAACTCCCAAAACTAGAGACCCAAACCCCCCTATCTCCACCATCGGCCGACCAACCCAAACACTCTGTCTCCACCACTGGCCAACACAATAAAGTTGTTAATAAAAATTATAATGACAAGATGGGACTTTCACTAGAAAATGCTTCCCAATCCAAATCCAAAATTGCAATTAGATTTGAGACCAAATAAAGGATGGCAGTTTATGTATTCACGAGTTGTCAATCACATTAACCCTTCATGAATTCCAATAGCAATGTGAGTCCAATTTCAACCACTTAAGTTTCATCATCACGAAGAACAAGAACATTATCCTAGAGGTGAGATAACCTACAATATATTCTAATCACATACTTCACCTAAGTACCATAATCCGAACTCTATGTTTTAGTAACTACAAATCCAACTCATGTAGATGTGAGGATCTATGCTATTCCAAAAATACATCATAAAAAATTCACTTTTGTCAACTACGGATCAAAGTCCTTAGTTCTCCACTGTTAAGGTTCAGGAAAGAAAAACAAAAAAGGACTTTGACAAATCTTCAACTTCTCATCACTTACACAGACAAGGTCGAAGAAAGATTCTATTATTTATTCTAAGGTGTCTACAAAAGCGAAAGGATCTCAAACTGATTTGAAGTTGGCCGGCAGTGGAAACAGAGGGTTTGGGTTGGCTGGCTGGCGGTGGAGATAGGAGGATTTGGGTCTCTGGTTTTGGGAGCTGGGTTTCTTCGATGAAACAGTTAGAGAGAGATTACACATTTTGTCCTTTTTAGGTTTTAGGTTTTTATTTTTTATTTTTTTAATAAATGGTGTAGTTAACTAGGGTTAGTTGGGTTAAGTTTACTTAAATAATCATGTGCAATGCACATGCCATTTTTTACACATATTAGTTTATTAGAGCAATTTATAACCTTAGGTTAGAATTGGTTTTGTAGCTAAATTTTGTCCTAATATAAAAACACGAGAGTTGCGTTATTTAACTTGACAACAATACATTTACTATGGTTAATAGACTTACAATACAAGTTGAAGACTTGACTTCCACACAAAATAACATTATGCTTGAACTTGGGCTAATATATTTGGAGCACTAATTAGTTATGAATTACATCTTCATTAAAAAAATTGTCAATTCTTTTGGATGAATTATTAGTTTGTTATCAATATCCAAGCTACGATGAGAATTGACTATTGAGAGGGGATTTATTTCGTTCTTTTTTTGGGTATCCTTGAGAGTTGAGATCATCATATTATGTCTTTTATTGAGGCAATGACTCTGACTAAGCATTGAAAAGAAGGATGAGGATTAAAAGTTCAATCCTAGCAAGGAATTTTTTTTCCTTCTAAAAAAAAACAACTCAAACATTAATGCAATTGGAAGTTAGAACACCAAAATTCAACTTGATTACGTGTTATATATAGTTGGAGTTACTATCCTCTAGAGAGACAAGAAGCTGATGACAAGGCCGTTAAATTTTTTTTATTTAATGTGTGAGAATGTTGTATTCTATGCTCAACATTGTCGTATATTTATTATTTAGGTACAAATTATAATTTATAAATCTGTTGCTTTATCTTATAATACTTTATCTTATATAATATGTTCAAACTCGTGGGATAGCTAAAGAATATTAGTTTATAAAGCATTCATATTATGTTGTTCTTGTTATCCTCTATGGCCAAGGGAAACATCTTGAAATAAGATAAGCATTGACCTACTTTTTTTTTTTTTTCCTCTCTTCACACGAGAAAATTTTCAATTATTAGCGGTGTTCATGGTTTTCTCGATTGGTACATTCATAGCAAAAAAAAAAAAAAAAATTACAATTAATTTTTTACTTTCACGCCAATGGTTTCAACATCACGTGATATATGCCTTGTGAGACTAACAAGTAACAACCATGCATAAATACAACGAAAGGTCTTTATTTTGCTATATAATAATAAAACTTTGTTCTTTCCTGCTAATTGTTCTAGTTGGCCAAGTTGTCTCTGTTAAAATACATTTTAATTTGAATTCTTCCCCTTAGTTTTTGAACCATGTAACCGCACTGTTTTTGTGACTGCATCTTTTTGCGTATTTAAAACAATTCTATGATCTTTAACTTACATATTATATCTATATATAATAATCATTGTTCTTATTTTAAAGCTTAATAATCATCGATTTGGTGCTAATCAACTTGTTTAAACAAACGAACATGAAAAAGAGTGTTCTTAGTTTATTTCTAATGCTAGTAATTAATGACCAATTTTAATAATACTCTTTCCAATAATTGTCACAGTATATGTACCCTTTTTTTTTGTTAAACACAGTATATGTACCCTTTAATTAATATCTGTCTCTTCCAATCAAACAATATTTTATTTACAAAATTATTTGTCATTTGGTTAAATGCATTTAGTGGAGGTAGTCAACTTTCTGAATTTTATTTGTTTATTTATTTATCATTTATATTTTAAGTTCTCTATGGTCCAGTTACAATGGCGTGAATATAATGATAATTATTTCTTCGGCATATTTTGGGTCAACTTACTTGACATTAGAAAAATTAACATGAATAACGCCATAACGGTCATCAATCGGCAGTGGCGGCTCTAGAAATTTTTCTTAGGGTGTTTCTTAAGAATGATAAATTACACAATCTAATAAAAAAAGAAATTATTAATTATTGTTATTTAGTTGTTTCATTAATTTGTTTGTCTTTTATAAACTATAATTTGTTATATTATCATTTCATTAATTATAAAATTATTAATTGTTGTTTAGCCTAACATAGTTTAATTTATTTGTCTTTTATAATGTATTGGTTAATTAGATTATTAATTATTGTTTATTAGTTGCTTCCCCCAATTAATTATTAGTTAATTAAATTATTGTTTATTAGTTGCACTAGCACACACCCCATGTGCATTTACTTCCTCCAAATCAAATATCCCACCCGGCCCCATGCCCCCATCTACCCCCCATTCAATAGACAAGCCCCATGGCCCGCAATCACAAGAGCCAATCACATAAATTCACAATCACAAATCACAATACACTAAAAGACAATTAATTGTATCTCACCAACACCAACGAATAAAGCCAAAAACATGGGCAAATATTAATAAAGTGATAAGGTAAAGCTAAGCAATCAGATAAAGTCTCAAAGAGAGAGAGAGAGAGAGAGACTCTCATTTGCTTTCAATATTCAAATAAAGAGAGAGAGAGACAGAGAGTCTAAGAGAGAAACTGATACCCATTAACCCATATATGTAAGAGACTAAAGAGAGAAAAAGATGAAATACCTTGAGGTTGAGGGAGCAGGGAGGCCTGAGGCTGAGCTGAGGGGCGGCGCCATCAGGCAGCACGTAGAGGTGTGACCGATCTCTGATCTGATCAGACTGATCTTCGATCACCGATGCCCGATGTGCTCTGGAGCTCGAGTTTAAGGCCCAATCAATGATGACCAATGTGCTCTGGAGCTCGCGCTGTCCGTTGGTTGTTGTTGTTGATAGCTGATGAGGTTTTTTTTTTCTTTAGGTTAGGTTTCTGATTTCAGCTTTTTCTTTACTTGATTAATCGAATGTGTATATTGGTTTTTTTTTTTTTTTAAGAATCCATGGGTTTGCTACCATCTATAATCTGTTGGGTTTGCATCTATAATCTGTGGGTTTGCTACCATATGTAATCTGTTCATTTTGATGTTGGGCTTTTTTTTCCCTAATGGGCTTGCTCTATTATAATTTTTTTTTCTTCTTGAAAGTAGAACAAATAATTTTTTTTATTTGGGGGTGTTCCTAATTTTGCTTGAGGGTGTTCCTAATTTTTTTTTTTTTTTTTTTAAGGATAAACAAATAAAAAATTTTAAATTATTATATATAATTTTATTTTATTTTATTTTTTTTAGGTTAGGGTGTTCTTGGGAACACCTTGTACTGAATGTGGTGCTGCCACTGTCAATTGGCATAGTAGAGAAAATTTTCTTTGTTGTGTCATCCAATGACCCACCAAAAAGAACAAAAAGGATAAGCCATTTTTAAATGAGAACTAGTATTATGAGTGTGCTAGTTTATAGTGTAAAATTTATTATATTAAAACATATATATAATTATAATATATAATTAAAATATTTTTTTAATTTATTTTAAATTAGTTACTTGACATAACTACAACTTCTCTAAAACCCAACTTTGACAAAATAAAATGTCTATGTAGATTAATATCAAAACATTAAATTAGTATCAAGCATCAACATAAAATAATCCAAATTTTGAATCATTTAAAAAATATTTACTAATGTTTGTATCTACACTCTACATAGTACAGACTTGATGGACTTTTTTTTTTTTTTTTTTTTTTTTTAAAATTGGTTTAAAGAAGTATTCGGTTTTGATGTCAAAAAATAATTTTTTTTTTTAAATTGTTTCAATTTTTCTATTTTAATAATAATTATATGGTGGATCTTTGTCAAATTTTCTAAACTGCTAGCATTGTAAGAAGCTACAAAGTACAAACCACGCATTAAGGCATCCATACTTGCCAATTGGCAATTTGCATACAAAATTTGCACGACGTTGAATTTTAAGAATCAAATCTTAATGAGCAAAGCAATACTCCTTGTACTGATTGGGTTTAACTTAACTGCGGCTTCTAATTAAACTCAACTTTTTATATTATTATATGGTATATAATATGATATAATATGATTTGATTATTGTTGGAGTTCCAATAAATAGAAAACACTTTTAACCACATATTTACAACCACACATTCTACTATTCGAGGAGAAAGTTTTTAGTAAAGGACTTTTGGTCTCACTCTCTCAAGCTCTAAAGTTATTTATATTTTACTATCTTTAACACTTTTTCTTTATATTTTTAAGTATGAAACCAACTTAGGAATTGAGTGATTTCTTTTATTTATGTAAGACCTAGGTTGTATCAACCTTCAACAGAGCTTCATTCCCTCGTCAAACAAAATTTTATTATGCAGGTATAAGACTCAATCTAGTGAATCAGCTAATGCTAGACCTCACAAACTCACATGTGTAATCTAGGTACTATTTTGCCACGTCCTCCCCAAATGTTTCCACCACCTACGCTTACGATTTTTCGGGTAAGATTGTTTTCAAGGATTAACAAATGATAACTCTAAGGATACACCCAACGTAACAACATGTTAAGGTGTTACATTGTGATTGGAACAATATATATCAGTTTCACATGTTGTCAAATTGAGTGTTTTTAGACTTATTGTTAACTAATAGCATATGAAAATTTGTACATTAACGTCTTCCTTTCAAAAGGTAAAGACACCTAAACAAGGGACAAAATTGGTCTCTGCCCTTTTCGGGCAAAATAAATAGTATTTTATCCCATTTTCCAAACTAATTAGAAAAATGTCAATCTTTTGAAATTCGACCTTCTCAAAATCAAGTTAAAAAATAAAATAAAATTGGAGCCCTATAGTGGTGTTTTAAAGAGCCTATAGTAACGTTTTAATGACCTATAGTGGCGTTTTGTAACTTGATTTTCATAAAGTCAAGTTACATGCAATTTTTTTGCCTATAACTCGTTTTCATGGAGCTTGAGTTAAAAAATGACACTATAGGTCTTTAAAAACGTCACTATAGGAATTAACTTGATTTTGAAAAAGTCAAGTTTCAAAAGAGGAGCGTTTCCCTAATTAGTTTGGAAAAATGAGTAAAATGTTATTTATTTTGCCCGAAAATGGCAGAAGCCAATTTTGTCCCCTAAACAAGTAAAGACAAATAATGCTACATATTAAATCCCCATGATCAGGGCAATCGGTTTGAAATCATGCCTCATTAAATGGTCATTATCGAAACTGCTCCTAACCTTTTCCCAAGAGCAAAACTGAGCTACAAAAAATAAGAAAAGAATGCATACAGATTTATTCCAAAAAAGAAAAGAAAAAAAAGATGATGAAAGTAGTTTTTACTTTTTTAGACATCATAGATTTGGAGACAACTTATTTAGTATTTTTTTTTTTCTTCTAAAAGTGTATTAAAATATACTTAAACTCTGAAGAAAAAAAAAATTGAAGTTTTAAAAATCTGTATATAAGAAAAAAAATGTAAAAAAAATTAACATATAAGTTGTATCCAAACACACACTCAGAGATAGATTACACCAAGTCGACAACATATAATTCAGTCTAAATTATTCAACAATATAAAAATTCGGTTTAAATTCAAGCAGGCCTTAAAGAGATGCAATGTAAACAATGTTGACTGTTTAACACCACGGATTTAACAATATTGGAGCACAGCATTTACTACATCGAGAAAAAATATAACGACGTCCAAGGTAACAACCACACAGGCCCATGAGTAGGACATTAATTTCTGGTCATTTAATTAAGTGGACCACATATTGATTTGGACCTGTTTATTTTTCTTAGTAATAGGACCCATTTCTGTGAAGCGTTTTTTTTGTCGTGCGTAGCTTATATTTGAAAATGTGAATGACTAGTACCATGCCTACGACTAGTAGGTCTAATATTTGATTTGGACCGTCATCAAGTGGATGCCCTGTCCCGCCCCACTCCGAGTTGTCAACCGTCTCATGCGGATTTTTCTTACCTAAAAGAGGAGATTAGAGGGAAATGGACTTATAGATCCCATCCTATTTTGCCATATTTATCCTAAATGTATATATATAATTTAATTTTTTTGTACATATTATAGTACCAATTTTTCTTTTTCACCAAATACTCTCATTGACACCCTTCCTCTCACACCTTTTACTTTCATCGGCGTTGGCATCAACTCAAGACAAGCAAAATGCCTTGTTGCTCCCATCCTAAGCAAATTTTCCTGCCTCGAAAAATTTAGAATTTTCCCTCCTCGGAAAGAAAGATAGGACACTCATGATCAGACCTTATCTTGTCCCTTTTGCCATCCTTGTTTATATATGTTTCTGTTTTTTGCTCTTTCCACTCATTTTATTGGACTAATTAAGATATGTGCTCTCTCTCATATTTAATATCTTAATTCAAGTTTGAAAAACCAAATACATGAGTGAGAGAGAGAGAGAGAGAGAGAGAGAGAGCACAGGAAAGCCAGGCTAACGAAGATGACAGGCTGAGAGACTCAAAAACAAGAAGTATTTGATGCAACCACAGCTACACACCAAGTAGACAGAAAAAGACCTATCATCTTCAAACCAACACTTCCACATGTTCCGGACATTGGTTGGTCAATTGAAAGCTGAATAAAACTTAGATACATTGTATCAGTACCCCGAGCATTTTTTGGAGTAGCAAGTTGGATACAATAAATACAATCCTCATAAAAGCAAGATATTTCTTATAAATATTAATGATAATACATGGTATCCCCACCCATTTTGGGCATAGCAATTGAATTTAATAAATACGATCCTCATTAAACCCATATATCTCATGCAACAATTTCAAATTTCCATACCATTTAGCCTATGATATGATATGCTAGAATGTGTAGAAAAATACATCATATTTTCCCCAAGGACCAGAGTTGAGCTCCTTTTATGCAAAATGTTAAGATCCTATTGCAGTTACCTTTCAAGATTCAAAAGGATTAACATTTTTTTGTCCTATGCATTTGAACCGTGGAATTCAAAGAAATAGAACAGCTTTTAGTACAGACAGAAATTAATGTTGCCTGTCTTTTATACAGATTATATTTACTAGCATGTCCATTGAAGTGACTGAGATATATACTGCTCTGTCAATTGTCGGTGAGAACCTTGAAAAAACTTATTCCTATTGCAGCATATAAATCAGTAGTAAGCACTTTCATTCAATTAGACATGAATTACTTAAATTGAAGGACAATACTAAGCGCCCGTTTGGATAGAGGGAAAAGGAGGAGGATTATAGTAGAGTTGATTAAAAGTAAGCCAATTTTGAACTAAATTTACTCCACTCTACTCTACTCCCCCTCCTTCCTTTTAATTCAAACGGACCACACATGAAACATGTTAAGAATAGTCAATTTTATCATATTTCCTAGTAAGGCAATGAAACATGTTCAATATGTTAAATGAAGCATCCCCTTATGCCACTAACTACTATGATAAAAATATTCAAATTTATCATAATTTCTAAATAACAAAATGGAAAACTGTTCAATACGGCTCATTGTGGGAAGTGGAAGCTAAACATGACAGTTTCCACTACAATTTTGGACTAGGAAAAAGTTTTTCTACATGATCGGATTTATAAGAAGTCAATGTGAAAATCATTGTGTTTGGCGATAAAAATCAAGTGGGTGCAGTACGGTGGTTAAGAATAACAAGGTGATGGGATGGCATTGCAATGCTGTCCAAGAAGATGAAAATGGTTGCTGAACACAAGAAAGAGCTAGGCTGCACTTGAAAAAGTTACATTTGCTGATGATTTTGAATTGTGGGACATTGTACCTGATTTTTTTTGTTTGTTGATAATTTCATAGTTACAACAACGGAGGAGTGGGATTATGAACTGTTAAAAACACTAAGAGACGTCAATTAAACTATAAGATTTTTCGCTTTAATCGTAGGAACTTGACCTTAAGTATTGGGAAAATGATTGATGAAGAGAAGCAACGAGGGACTGAGTGAATTTGTTTAGGTGCTTGAGGAGCTTTCAGTTGGAAAGAAAATGATATGACGTGGGCCGACCAACTAGCCACTCAAAGTAAAGATATTGATGATGTTGAAGAGTAGTTAGAGGAAATCACAATTCCTTATTTCTCAGATTTTGTTTGGGTGGTTGAGAAACAAGATGAAGCAATTAAAAAACTTTCATCCAATCTATGATGAGAAATTTATCTGGAATTAAATCAGCAAATTTTTTATCTACACCACTTATTGCAAGGGTAATAGGACATACACAAATTCTGAAAATGGAAATATCAAATAAGTATCTATGGTCTCTTTTAATTATCAAAAAGAGAGTCAATTTATTAACCGCACTACATGAGTAGGAAAAACATTAAGCTCTAACAGACAGACATATGCCTTTTTTTTCTTTTCTTTTTTTCTTTTTTGCGAGAAGATTACAAATAAAAGAGACATTAAACTGGCACTTAGCACAAATGTAGGAAAGTCAAGGCACAAACAAACATACATACATACTAATACACGCTCAGGCTGCTTCATAATGTCCAAGTACAACATATATCTATCCTGATGATCCAACCATTAAGGACTATACCAACACAACAGAGAATGTTGCACCAGGAGCATTTCAATTTGCACTATTTTTGAGGAGGGGGGGGGCGGGGGTTGCTTTGTATATTGGTCATGGTAAATTAGTTCTAATAAATCAGTTCATAAATGATGTGGGACAGAAGGAGTCAATCTTTGTTGTTTGTTAGTTTTTTTAGGCGATAACAATTCAATCGAAGTAAAATTCTCTTATTTTCTGATAGATTCTAGAGGTTTGGTTGTTGATTTAAGAAACTCCTTAGTTAGAATGAGTTTCAGCTATTTTACATTTAAGTACTGCATCCATGTATCATATGCACAAGCAATCAAATGTTGTCAAATGTAACAAGCTTCTTCAACACCCAGTTACAACCTTACAGGGACTGAAATTTAGCACAACGAAATAATTCCAATGTACCTTTGTAGAGTATCAAAAAAGCAGCACAAGAAAAGAAATACCAAATAAAAGCAATATTCAGATATGTTCCACACCTTTGATTCTGCAACAGGAGCGACACCAGCACTCTAACATTCTTACCTTACAGAAATAAGAAAGAAACTCTCAACAATCAACTGAGCCTTATTACAACTAACAGCAACAAAGCTTTAGTCCCAAATTCGGGGTCAGCTGTAGATTCAACACATTAGACAAGGTCAGCCACAAGTAATCTTTTCCTCAACACGTATTATTACAATCACAAGGTAAAAGTTTTTTTCTCTCTTTTATTTACTTTTTTAAATAATAAAAAGGAAAAATGTTCCTAAAAATAAATGCGAGTATGCAACTAAGAGTAAGATACTGATAAGTTCTCCATCTTCTGCTTCTATTTAGTAGTAACCATGCCAAATTATCAACAGCATAACCACGCATTATTTGAGTTTGAATAAGGGAGATAATAGAAGATGTGCACCAAACCTCCCACAATTTCCAATAGTTGAGGGACAATATCCCCTCTATTTCAAGCAATTCAAACCCCAAATCCTAAAAGAGTATCATAACAATGAACAAAAACTTCGGGAGTGCAAATGGATAAGGAATTTCAATGAAGCACTACACATAGCCCACTTGCGTCATATCCAATAGCTATCTTGGCCCGTAGGTAGAGTTCAAGGCTACCAATATGCTTTTACGCAGCATGAAATGGAGCATCTTGGCCAATAGCTAGAGGCGTAGAGCCCAAACATCATGCTAACATGAAGTTAGACATTTCTAATTTTCATGCTTGTAATGTGCTAATTTGAAATTTAATACACCATATACAAGCTTTTGATATAGAAACGAATGAAAAGGTTCAATTATATTAAGTAGCTTCGTTTTTTATATATGCAACTAGTCGCAGATCCATGCCATGCGTAAGAATAGATAATTATTTGGTATTGTAATATAAGTTTAATTTTTTGAGAATAATTTGTTCTCCCTAAAAATTAAACAATTTTTATTCAGTCCAATTAGGTCTACTTCAGTCCAATTTGGTCGACTTGGTCCAATTCAATCCACTTGGTCAATTCGGTCCCCCTTCAATCCACTTAGACTAATTGGGCCTTAAATTGATTTTTTTTTTTAATTTATAGGTTTTCTTTTTAATTTTAGCTCAAAAATTCGATTTTTACTTAATTTTTGGGTTGAAATGTTTGAAATTTTATTATATTTGGGCTAAACTCTTTAGTTTTGAGTTAAAAAATATTAAGAAAATATTAAAATAGACATTAGAAATTCGAAATATAAGCCCTAAAAATGCAATAAAAAAGATGAAAATTCAAAAGTCTTATTCGGTCCACTCGGTCCTATATAGTCCATTTTTTTCCACTAAATTTCTATTTGGTCCAATTCAGTCCACTTTGATCCATTTTGTCCACATTGGTCCTATTTGGTCTAATAACAATAACTAAGATAAAACTTTTTATAAATGTAATTTAATTAGATTACCTATACCCATTAAGTCATCCTCAAAAAAAAAAAAAAAAAAAAAAAACTATATTCATTAAGCAAATAAAATAGATTTTAGTGTGCAAATTTGATGTAATTGCTTTTCAAAAAAAAAAAAAAAAAATTACTCATCATGAAAATTTTCCATTTTTTGTAAGTATTACTGCTGTCCCACCTCAGTGTATTTTTTTCTTTAATTTTTTACAACCTTATGTTTTAACATATATACTCGTTATGAAGATTATATCGTGCATATTGACTGTGAAACTTATTATCTTAAACTAGATTCTTGGAGCATTGTTGGCATCTACTCCATACATTTCTACTGCCTGGTGGATAACATTAACAATAAAAAAACATTTACATTGGTATACCTCTTCAACCTTATAGGCTTGATAAGACCAATGATAGTTTGGATTCTCATTTGTCAGTTTCTTGAAAAAGAGTGATTTTTTTAAAATTTTATTTTAAGGCTCAGCAATGATGTTGGCCATGGGAATGGGGCAAATTTGTGGTTTTTATATTGTGGCATTTCTTAATGAATTTTTGTGGAGAGTACAATCAAATGCTCTTTAAGTAGGATGCGGGAGTTTTGCTATAATTTAGTCTTGTAAAATATTAAACGGGAATGCAAAGGAAAAGTGATGTAGTCACCTACAACCAAACCTAATAGGAAACCAAACCCGGCCGAAATCTGCAAAGTTTTTTGAGGTTTTTGGGTCTCGGGTTGGGCTTGTATTTTTTTTAATTTTTTTGGGGCATTGAGTGTTTTGCTTTTTTGGGATTATTTTTTATTACATTTGGCATTCATGACCAAATCTTTTTCCAATTTGAGAACTTGACTAGAACCTTGCCCAGCTGCTATGAATTTAAACAAAACAAATTGCTCTGTCTTCCATAATTCCTTGATGCAAAGTCAAGGAATCAGTAATGACTAGTGTTATGATGATGTGGAGTTTTTTTCTTGGACCAAAATAAAAATCATGTCTAACATATTATTATTACACATATGGTCTTTTTCAATATAATTGTTGTTGTGGTGGCTATCAAAATTATTATTATTATTATTATTAATAACAATAACAATAAACATAACATTAAATGGGGGAAAAGTTTTATATATAAATGAAATGTAATTAGATTACATATGGGACAAAGTTTAGTTACAAAATTGGTTGTAATCTTATACTACAACTTTACTCAATATCTTTTTATTGGAGGTAAATTTTGACAAACCCACCATTAGATTACATTTTATTCTTATATCCTTCATGCTTGCAAAATATCTAGAAAATTAAAGATCAATAACTACATCATCAATAAATTGTTTAAATTGCAAGTTTTTGTAGTTTAAAATTATACATAAAATATAAGCTTATAGATCACATAGTAAATAATATCAGATTGAAACAAAGTTTGACATGTGTATTAAGAGCATAAAGAACATGCAAATTCAATGGCTAGATTTTTAAAAATTGTAAATTCTAAGTTGTCCTTAACCTTTACATTGAATGTCAATTTGGTCTCTAATGTTTTAAATTCAGTTTAGTCCCTAACCTTTTGGTGTTGTGTCAAAATTGTTCTTGCTGTTAAGTGATTGATGGAAAATGCTGAGGTGCATGGCTAATGGCTAAAATAAAAAATTATTATTATGCCACATTAGATGACATGTGTACTGTTACTTGGAATAAATTTTTTGTTTTTTTTAAAAAAAAATTGTTAAAATTGGGATCTCAAAATCGTTGTACTCCATACAAGCGACCTATGATCATCTGAATTCTAAAGCATCAATGTCGAGAATGTGAACCTCTCAATTGCTTTCCAATTAGACTACGAGTCACCAAGAAAGTCTTCAAGCTTTGGAATAACTTGTTGGTTCTTGTTGGTTTTGGCAATCAAACTTGTAAGAAAAGAAGGACTCGGCAAGGTTTTGTGCTTCACTTTCTTTGGCTTGATTTTCTCCTTCTGAGCATAGAACGCTTAGGAGTTGGGGTTTGGTTAATCAACAATGAAAAATTATTATAATTAATAAATTTATTCCATACATATATCCCTATCATTAAACTGATTGAACAATATTACTTCAATCTGAACCTAACGCAAACATATTCTAGATCTATAGTTCAGTTATCTCAGGCACAGTAGAAGAAAAACTTCAATTTTTGAAAACATGGAAAAATCACAAAACAAATATTCAAGACCGTAGTTTCCATTGTTTTCCTCAAGTTTCTCAGCAACTAAATAGATGTCCATAAAAATTTGCGGTCTTTTTCACAAGGCTCAAGTAAAGATTTGAGTCAGTGATTTATTAACATAAATTGGTTTTGAGATCCCAATTTTAACATAAACTATTCTTTAAAAAATTTCCAGATGACAATACACGTCATTTGATTTGGCATAAAAATATTTTTTATTTTAACCATTAGCCATGTAAGCATTTTCCATCAATCACTTAATGGTAAGGACTATTTTGAAACAATACTAAAAGGTTAGGGACTAGACTAACACATTTAAAACGTTATGGACTAAATTGATATTTGGTATAAAGGTTAAGCACCAAACTTATAATTTACCATTTTCAAAAATATATAGTAATATTTATTTCATTGAGTAATTTTGCAGCTAAACTTTGTCTTTACCTAAATTCATTGAGTAAACATAATAGATTTTTTCATGAAATTTGATGAAATTCTTTCTGAACAGAAAAAATTAGTTTGAATTAAAACTGAGCATTCCAAAATACTTTTTTCTTTAAATATATTACCCTAAATTGCTCGAACTTTCTCCTCAAGAAGAATTACTCTTCATGCTGATTTTCTCTGTTTTGATTTGCGTTTTTCTTTTTCTTTTTTTTAGTTCATTAATAATTTTACTTCACTATTTGAGGTGAAATGTCTTGTGAAGATTACTAATATTTTACCTAAATACAATTTATATTTTTTTCCTATTATTTTGAGCCTCATCACAAACATATATTACTTAGAGCCTTTTGCTATAGATCTCCAAACATCATGCTAATATGAAAGATTAGACATTTCAAAGTTTCATGCTTGTAACATGCTGATGTGAATGTTAATACACCGTATACAACCATTCAAAACGAATAAAAAGGTTCAATTATATTAAGTAGTTTTGTTATATATATATATATATATATATATATATATATAACTAGTTGCAGACTAACGCAATGTGTGGGAATAAATAATTATTTTGCATTGTAATATAATGTATAATTTTATCTCGAAATATTTTTGAAGATAATTTGTTCTCCCTAAAAATTAAAAAATTTCTATTTGGTCCTATTTGGTCCACTCAGTCCAATTCAGTCCACTTGGTCAATTTTGGTCCTCCTTCAGCTCATTTTAGAAAAATTGGACCTTAAATTGATTCTTTTTGTAAGTTTTCTTTTTAATTTTAGCTCAAAAAAATTCATTTTTTTTCTTAATTTTTGGTTGAAAAGTATTAAATACATTATATTTGGGCTAAACTCTTTAGTTTTGAGTCAACAAATACAAATAAAATACTAAAATAGACAATAGAAATATAAGTGCTAAAAATTCAATAAAAATTATAAATATTCAAAAGTCTTATTCGATCCACATTGGTTCTATTCGGTCCATTCTGTCCTTTTTGGTCCTATTCGATCTACTCGGTCCTATTTAGTCCATTCAGTCCACTAAAGTTCAGTTCAATCTATTCAATCCACACTGGCCCTATTTAATCCACATTAGTCCTATTTTGTCCACTTCGGTCCATTTTGTCTACTTTACTCCAATTCAATCCACTCTATCTACTTTGGTTCTACTCGGTCCCCATTGGTCCTAGTTAGTCCATTATGTCCACTTCAAACCTATTTAGGACATGCGGTCCACCTTGGACCTATTCGGTTTATTTGTCCACTTTGGTTCTATTCAATCTATTCTGTCCACTTCGGTCCTATCCGGTCCACATTGCTTTTATTCGGTCCACTTAAGTCCAATCTGTCCACTTTGGTCTGATTTGGTCCATTCAGTCTATGTTAGTTCTGTTCAGTCCATTCGTTCTTATTTGGTCCACCTTGTTCCTATTCGGTCCTTTCAATCGTTTTTTGTCCATTTGGTCCATTTGGATCACTTCGGTTCATTTTGATCCGCTTCAATTTATTTTTGTGCACTTACATAATGAAAAAAAGACATGTTTGGGTTGAAAACAACTAATCTAAATCTAAATTTAAAAAAAAAAAATATATATATATATATATATATCTCAAACTCATAATGTCTAAAACCTTAAGCATAACATTTATTGTTAATACACTTTTGTTAAGCCACATTAAAGTAGCATTTCAATCTACTTCAGTACAACAGTTTTTAAGTGAAAGTCTTTCTAAATATAAAGGCTATGAATATATAAATGTAATCTTTGTAGAATTTATTCATTTGTTTTAATGTCACTACTTTTAAATGAATTGTATGAGGTTGAATATATATTTAAGCAATGTGTGTGTGTGTGTGTAATTTTTATTTTAAATAAATTATTCAAATTATTCGTTCTCTTAAAAGTGATTATCATGATAATCATAACTCAATCAAACTTATATTGAATATGTATAATTTATTCTCTAAATTTTATTGGGGAGGGAGAGAGAGAGAAAGAGACTGCTAGTGATGGGGAACAAAAAAATAAAACACCAAAACATATGAACCCAAAATAGAGTTCATAAATATAAAGTAGAGTTGCAAGAAAAAATAAAAATAAAATCAAGAGAAAGAGAGAATAACTGCTTTGTTAAGAGAGAATGTGAGAGAGAATAATAAAAAATTTATAGAAAATAATATGAGAAGAAAAAAGTAAAAACAAATATATATAGTAATAAACACCAAATTATCCAAATCATGTTATGTAATTAAATAACATTATATTCTTATATACTATATGTAAGGATGCGGTTTGGTTCCTAAACCCAAAAGGTAAAAGGATCTGGGCCCAAAGAGCCCAATACAATGAATTTGTAGAGAGTGGGTTGGAAAACTAGGCTCTAACGAGTTAGATAATAATTATAAGGAATTCAAATGACAATAAAGTAAGGATAGACTGGTTTTATCTAAAGAAAATCGTCTTCGGTACAATCTGAGGAGATCAATTCTTGTATATATCTCTTGAATTTGATTACAAGTACAGTTCTTAGTACTACAGTATTCTTCTCTTAATTCTCTGATCCCCCTTCTTAGGATCTTCTCTCTATTTTATATCTCCTTCCTCCCTTCATCTCTACCCTCCACATGTAGATTAGATTCCTAGTGTTGATCCTTGTCCCATTAGCACCTTCCTAAAGTTTTTAGAGAGTAGCTGTAAGGTTGAAAATTGCTATTCGGTATCGCTTCCTCATTAATACGGCCAGAGAGTCAGCTACAGAGCATTCAATGTTGTGTTAGCAACTTTCTCTTAGATATTATAGGGCTTTCCTCTATCCTGTGCTTTTAGGATGCTTGTCCTTATCAACAAAACCTCCTAGAACGTTGTCTTGGATGGCAAACCACACCTTCGAATCTTGGCTTTGCTCAACCGAGAATGCATTCATCCTTGGACCACCTTCTTGGACTCCTATGACCAAACTTCACCTCTTCACTCACTAACATGGACCCCTATGACAGTGTTTTACTCATTTTCAGACTACTTATTGTCCTCGAATTGGGCCCCCGGCCTAATATATACCTAGATACATACTATTAGGCCTATCACCCCAACACTATACAATCTTTATAATGCAATATGATAATATCTATGAAATTAAAGAGAATAAAAAAAAGATAACAACTTAAAAACACAAAACTTAATCACATCAACCCAAAGTAGAGTTTCAAATAATACAAAAATTCATCAAATTAAAGTAGAAATGCAAGAAAAATATAATAAAATCCACCAAAAATGAAGAAAAAAAAGTGTGTGTGTGTGTGTGTGTGTGAGAGAGAGAGAGAGAGAGAGAGAGAGAGAGAGAACCTTTTGTGTGTAAAAAAAAATTATGAATAGAATAAAGAAGAGAATTGTAAATTTATAGTAAGAGGAAGAGAATAAGAAAAGTAAAAAATAAAGGAAGATAAACTAATAATGGAAAAGTGATAATAAGGTAGATAATAATGGGGTGATGAAAAGGTAAAAGGGAGTGGAAAAATTAGAGAAAGTATAACAATAAGTTAGAAAATTAACAAGGTAAAAAAAAAAATTATAAAGTGGATGATGTGTCCATTGATATGACTCAATAGGAACGTGGCAACAATAAATGCTTCGTTTCAGTTTATATATATACTTCTTCTTCTTTTTTCCCTTCTCCGTTATTCTAACCTGTCCAAGGTCAAACTTTTTCTTACTTCCTTTTCATATATAATTCACATATATTCTGGAATACAAAGCAAAAAATGGTTGAAAAGATTAAGCTAAAGGATCTCTCAAAATTGGAATTAAAATCACATTTCATGTCAGTTTTCTTTGCATTTTAGATTATTGATATCTTCAAAGTTATATTCTATTTTAAGTTTTTAACCCTCTATAGTCTATACTCTATAACACATTATATTCTAAATGAAGTATTTGTCTTTTTACTTATTCTATTAAGTGTGAGTTGAGTGTGTATTTTACTGTTTTGGTATTTGGTTTTGAAGGCTGATACTAGCAGTGGCGGAGCCACGTTGGGACCGAAAGGGGCCTTGCCACCCACCCCGCCTCAAATTAAAAAAAAAAAAAAAAAAAAAAATCCAATTGATATATATATTGAATAAGAGTTATCGATACCATCTGAAAATTTTAAAAGAAAAGATAAATTCTTCACCCATCACGGTTAAATATTTATATGCATTTCTAAATAGTATTAATTTGATTTTATAAGAAAGTATTTTCGTTCATAAATAGGATTGTGATTATATTAGTGGCTACCCAAAAAAAAAAAAAAAAAAAAACTGTGGCTAATGATAAATTGTGTATATATCAACAAGCTAATGATAAACACAAGATTGTTTTAACAATAATCACAAAAGAAAAGAAGAAAAAAAATTCCAACTTTTGCGCCATCCTCGTTGGAAAATCTCTCTGACTTATTTTGACTTTACAGTGGAAAAGTCTCTTCTTCATCCTCAATAAATTACATCACTACTTTGCAAATGAGTCTTCACTGGTGCCAACCACATCACAGTTTTATAGATGAGTTTTTAACTCTCTCTCCCTCTCTCTCTGAGTTGTTATTTTATTTTTTCCATAGTCCCCACAATCACCTTATCAGTAGTACCAGGTAGAAAATGCTTTGCTAGAGGAACACTTTTAGAGTGTATTTGGTTGGAGGAGTGGAAAAGTGGGAGGATAGAAAATGGTGGGAGGATAGAAAAGTGGGAGGATAGAAAAGATTTTAATTTCCCTCCTTTTTGTTTGGTTGGGAGTGAAAAAGTAGAGAAATGGAAAAAGTGAGTTTGTATAAATTTACTCATATACCCTTGTTAAAAAATGATGCACAATTAAAATAAAAAAATGACAAGCAATTAAAAGAAAAAAACCAATCACCCAAATTTATTAAACAATAAAAATTATGTCCAAGAAAAAAATCATGTCTAATTATCAAAAAAAAAAAAAAACCCGTAACACTACGTACAGCTCAGAAAATCAAAAGAAAAAATGATTAAAAAAAAAAAGAGTAGGCATTGTTCTCAGAAAGTGAAAATAATAATAATAATAATAATAATAATAATAATAATAATAAATGATACCTTAAAAGGAGCAAACGCCCATGAAAGTAGGCAGAAGAAAAAAAAAGACAATGGGACAAAATTAGTGCAGTGGGCAATTTTGTCATTTAGCCATAAAACTCCTCCCACACTATTTTCTCTCCATTTTGGAGAGACAAGTTTTAGGTGGGCCCGGGTGGAAAATGCCTAGGCCCCACCAAAAATTTTCCTCTCCCATCCCTCCTTACCAAACAACACCCTTTCTCATTTTCTCTCATATTTTCTTTCCAAACTTTTCCATCCTCTCTAAAATCCACCCATCCAAACATAGTGTTAGACTCTTCATCTTGTGAGACATTGAAGAAAAGACATTTTTTGGCATCAAACTCCATTTTCGTAATCTTGATATCAGCATTGTAAGAGCATTATCATCAACTATTTCATAAAAAAAAGTCATCTTGACACATCAAAAGCATATTTTATTATTTTACCACATCATTTTACAATATCTCATTCATCAGATATTTTATCCTTTAATTCTATACATTAAAATAATATATTAACTCCTCCCTATCATCATCAACAACGGCACAACCACCACTGTCGCAACAACTACTACCGCAACAACACCGACAGCCACTACAAGCACAAACCCACATCCACCAACACCACCTTAAAAAAAAACAAAAAACAAAAAAAAAACACCATAAACCCAACAAAACACAAAGACCCACCACCATTTACATAGAAAATACTGTGAACCACCCCAAAAACCCATACCAAACCAACCGAACCACCAAACCACCCCACACTATTTTCTCTCCATTTTGGAGAGACAAGTTTTAGGTGGGCCCGAGTGGAAAATGCCTGGGCCCCACCAAAAATTTTCCTCTCCCTCCCTCCTTACCAAACAACACGCTTTCTCATTTTCTCTCATATTTTCTTTCCAAACTTTTCCATCCTCTCTAAAATCCACCCATCCAAACATAGTGTTAGACTTTTCATCTTGTGAGACATTGAAGAAAAGACATTTTTTGGCATCAAACTCCATTTTCTTAATCTTGATATCAACATTGTAAGAGCATTATCATCAACTATTTCATAAAAAAATGTCATTTTGACACATCAAAAGCATATTTTATTATTTTACCGCATCATTTTACAATATCTCATTCATCAGATATTTTATCCTTTAATTCTATACATTAAAAGAATATATTAACTCCTCCCTATCATCATCAACAACGGCACAACCACCACTGTCGCAACAACTACTACCGCAACAACACCGACAACCACTACAAGCACAAACCCACATCCACCAACACCACCTTTAAAAAAAAAAAAAAAAAAAAAACCACCAAGACCCACCACCATAAACCCAACAAAACACAAAGACCCACCACCATTCACATAGAAAAATACTGTGAGCCACCCCAAAAACCCATACCAAACCAACCGAACCACCACCATAGCATCGCCAAACATCACAGGACAAGATTCACAACAAACCACCAAACCCACGATCAACGATCAACCATCGCCGAGTATCGCAACAAACAAAAAAACTTTGAATATCAACCAAAACCCATTGATCCAAACCACAATCAACCACTAACCCAAACCACAAAATGCACAAAATCAACCAATAACCCTAACCCAAACCTTAATCCATCAGACCCAAACCTTAATCCTACAACCATCAAACCACCACCACCACACGAAGTACCGACCAACCAAACAGCTAGCCGCTACCAATTCTCAAACCAGAACCCAGCAACCCGAAACTCAAACCCAAAACCCTTCCTCAGCACCAGACCCATCAAACCAAAACTCAAACCCAAAACCTAAACAACTATTCGCCATCAATTCAAACCCATTCAAACCAAAACCCAGTAACCCGAAACTCAAATAGGAGAACGCCAACAGCTGCCAATTCAAACAACAAAGAGAAGAGAGAAACATACCATCATCACCGATTGATTCTCATTCAAACCAGAGAGAGCATTTTGGTTCGGTCAAGAAAGAAGACAAGCAACAGAGAGAGTGGAGAGAGAGAGAGATGTGTTGCAGACGGAGAGAGAAAAGTAAATAAAATAAGCCAAAATATTTTTGGCATTGATGTCCGTATCGTCTCATATTTGAGATGGTACTATAGTGGTGTGGCAAAATTTTTGAGATTTGAAATACCTGATGAGGATTGGTTTTTAGTGTTTGGTGTGCCAAATGCCAAATATTTAGTGTTTGGTGTGCCTGATGGTAGTGCTCTAAGAACTAAACTCATGGATTACACGTTTCCATTTTGAAAGTCTATGTTTTACAGCATCCACGTCTTTACCATGGGCTAAAGCCCATTTACCAAACAAACATCCACATAATGTAACTCATCACCTTCAATAGCATTCGATATAATAGGAGCATCCAAAATAACAGTATTTTGAACTTTGTTCATATTTCCTTCATCACTAGAGACTTTAGTCACTTCAAAATTCTACATATCTTGCTATTATCAAGGGATTTGGAGTGGATGCACATCCTACCATTCATGGATATCGACAATAAATAACTAACTTACTAACAATTGAAAGACGTGTGCTAGTGGGTAATTATTTTTGCATATATATCTTTCATTTATTGGATTTTGATACGGATGACGTGATATCATTTAATACAAAATACTTTTTCCTAGTGAAGAGATGGATACCTACTACTTTAATTGACGAATTTGCCTTGTTGGAAGAATAGCCAAAATCTGAATCACCATTACGAGATTTAGTTTTCTTTGAAAATCGTTTCATGGTGGCACGTGGTGGCCGAGATCTAAGCCATGGTACAAACTGTAACTCTTCCTCCAATGTACCAAAGCAACCAAGTTGATGTTTAGGGCACTCCCGACCATTGATGTTTATGAGTAAGTTAAAACTTGTTGATTCATTCTTTTCTTTTTTCTTCTTCTATAACATTGTTGATTCATTCAAAATAAATAAAAAGAGTACTATTACTAATATAACCATTGCACATCAAATGATCAAATGCAAAGATTGTTACAATTTGTACATACAGAAACAACAAAAATTATGTTCTCGAATTTTTTGGTAATTGAAATTACAAACTAAAATGAACCAATAGAGAGACTGTGAGAGTGAAGTACGCACCCATTGAGGCCCAAACGGTGTCGCTTTGTAAGCAACGGAAAAGGCCAACTGTGAAGGTGAAGTGCACGGATGATCCGATAGCTGAGTTTGAATTGTAGGAAGCTCTGTTTTTGTTTTTGTTTTTGTTAAAATAATCGTTGGAAGCCCATTGGGCCCATGAACAAACTAGATGCTATAGCCCATAAATATGGATATGGGCCTTGAACCACTCATAATCTGAGGCTTGAATTTTGTAGTGTTGTAGCCCACATTAGTGTAAACGGGCCTCATAATGGGCCATTATTTTAAACCATTGCAAGTTTTCTTCCATGTAACGAGCCCAT
Organism: Quercus wislizeni; assembly: GCA_023055345.1. NCBI lineage: Eukaryota > Viridiplantae > Streptophyta > Magnoliopsida > Fagales > Fagaceae > Quercus > Quercus wislizeni. The sequence continues at coordinate 4,316,127 of JALGQJ010000023.1, forward strand.
TTAGCTTAACTCCGGTTCAACCCATTCTCAACAATGCTAGTTATGGGCTTTTAGATGAATAAAACGGTTTGTTGAACACTTGGACCCTTTTTTCTTTTTCTTTTTTCTTTTTTTTTCTTTATTATTTATTTTAAAAATAATAATAAATTTGATATTTACAATGGAGGATTTAAACCAATTCTCAATTAAAAACTAGGAGATATTAGTTGAGTTTTGAAGCTTTTGGCTTGTTTGACTTTATTGTGTTGTTTACTAAACTTACTAAATCAAAGGGTTATCAATCCGTACAGAATAGAATTATAAATGGTGTGACATCAAATATATACTGTTAGATTTATAGAAATTAAATATGAATATTAAAATGGATAAGAACTGTAGGGTCACAAATTGTAGCCCAAACCCAGATGGAATAGGATATGGACTCAATGAGTCCAATACAATAAATTTATGAGAGTGGGTGAAAGAATTGGGCTGGTGATGGGTTTTATAACAGTTAATAGGGGTTATAAGCCTGTCCGAGGAGGATAAAACACAATCAAATGCTGAAATCAAGTCCGAGGAATAGTTTTTAGGATAAGTTGGCTATTTTAGATGATGTCCGAGGAGGAAGTTCTTAGACAAATTGGCTATTTCCGTTGGTGTTCTTCTTAATGCTACAGTGTATCTTCTTCAATGTTTTTCCTTAATATCTCTCGATCCCTTTCTTTTGGAGGCTTCACTCTATTATATAGTCCTCCTTTATTCAATCCTACCATCCACTTGTCTACTTTCTAGCCTCGTACTCAAGTTTTCGTCTCCTTTCCCATAGCTTTTTGATTTTCTGGGAGTAAAAGTGGTTGAAAACACTGTTCAGAGGTCTTCTCCACATTAATGCGGCCAGGAAAGCTGCTGTAATGCATTTAATGCGGTGGTAGCAACTTTTTCCTTAGATATTTCTATGTTCTTATCCCTTCCCTGTACATTTGAAGTCTATCTTCGTCGCTAGAGCTTCCTAGAAGGTGGTCTAGAGCAAGACGAAGCTCACTTTATTGATACATGTCAGATCCGAGGAGGATGACCCTCTCGGACCAACACCCTTGGATATTTATTTGTTCTATTATCTATTACGGGGCCTTTTTCCATACTTTCTTCTCCTCAGACGCATTATTATTAAAAAGTGGGGCTCAAGCCCAACGCAAAGGCTCAAGTTTTCGCCCCCACAAGAACATATATATAATTCTTCCTTCATTCAAACAAATTGGAACGTATTTATAAAACAAACTAGCTTTGATATTGGTTATGGAAGTTATGAATTATTCAGGCCCAAGTTATAGCAAATGCAGCATCTAGGCCTCCCATTGATTTCATAGCTTATACACAACCCCTTCTTTTTTTTTTTTTTTTTTTTTTGAGGTAGAATGGCACAGTTCACGATCCGACAAATGGTATCAGAGCCAAGGTCATGGGTTCAAGTCACGAAAGTGTCATTATGAGGGGGGATTGTTGGGGGGACCGCAATTTGACTCCTTACAACCACTCTAAAAACAGGCCTGTGTGGCGTGATGTCAAATGCCATAAAAGATTTGAGTGTGTCTTCCTCATCATAATTGGTTTTTAGGTGGAATGAAATAGCTCACGGTCTAGAACGAACGTCATAGGTTGAAACTCTCTTAAAAAAAAAAAAAAAAAGGTAGCTTTGTTTTTCAAATATACAAATAAAAAGTAAAAGCTAAGCCTTAATAGCTAAATTTTGACAACTCTGGAATGCAACAAACTAATTAGATTAAGGTTGGCAGCCATACAGTGTTGGAGCCAAAATTTTAAGTTAAGGGGGTAAGATCTGAAGAAAGTAAAACTAAACCAAAAAAGTATTTGTAAGGTCTCAATTTGGTTCCTAAGCCCAAAAGGTAAAAGGATATAAGCCCAAAGAGTCCAATACAATGAATTTGTAGAGAGTGGGTTAGAAAACTAGGCTCTAATGAGTTGGACAACAATTATAGTGGATCCGGATAATAAGAAAGCAAAGATAAACTAGTTTTACCTAAAGATAATCATCATTGGCACAATCCGAGGAGATTAGTTCTTATATTTATTTCTTTTGAATTTAATTACAAGTCTAGTTCTTGTTGCTACTATGTTTTTCCCTTCATTCTTTGATCCCTCTCCCTTAGGGGCTTCTTTCTCTTTTATACTATCTTATTTCTTTCATCTCCACCCTCCACAAGCAGATCAAGTTGCTAGCTTTGATTCTTGTCCCATTAGCACCTTTCTGAAATCTCTAGGAGTAGCTGTAAAGCTAAATAATACTGTTCAAATATCACTTCCACATTAATGCGACCAAAGAATTAGCTGCAGAGCATTTAATGCGGTGGTAGCAGCTTTCTCTTAGATATTTCTTAACTTCCCTTTGTCTTATGCTTTCATGATGTTTATCCTTATCAATAGAATCTTCTGGAGTGTTGCTCTTAACGGCAGATCACACCTTTTGACCTCTGCTTTGCTTAGCCGAGGAGGCATTCCTCTTTGAACTACCTTCCTGAACCTTCATGACCAAACCCCTTTCTTCATTCATTAATGTGGACTTTTGTGATAATGTTTACCTGTCCTCGGGCTACTAGGTGTCCTCAGATAGGGCCCACGACCTAATATATACTATTGGGCCGTCATTCCTACAGTATTAATTGATATTAATAATAAAATAAATAAACAATTATATGCAAATGTAATTGTCATACATAATTGAAATTTGGGTTTGTAAAAAAAAAAAAACCTTGGGTTTGAGATTGAAAAATGCTGGTAAGGAAAGAAAAAATTATTATACGAAACAGAGATGCTATGAGTAGTTCTAGACTATAAATTATTTCACAACTTTTTTACCAAAACTCTAATATGGTAGACTGTGAGTGATTAACAAATACTAACACATAAACTCATAAATTTTTTTTCAATAATTACACTCTGCCACACAACAGTTGTGGCCAAAAATTGTGAAACAATTTGTGGTCATTGACTTTTTTGAGGTGTTACAGTGACTAGTGAGTGAAAGTAGTAGTAGTAGTAGTTGTTGTTGTTGTTGTTGTTTTTTTTTTTTTTTTAAGCAAAATAGTGATGGAGAAGTAGGCTGTACAAGTGGTTTTATTTTATTATAAGGTGAGACCTATTATTTTTTTTAAAGAGTTGCAATGGCCCATGGGAATGTGAAATGGTTTTCCATGGACTACATAGTACAATATGTATGTAAAAAAAGCTGACTATCATTGTGTATGCAAATAAAACCTTGTATTGCATACAGTAATATTACTTGAGAATTTTTGGGGCGTCAAGGTTACCCTCCTTCCATTCGGCCCTACAGCCACATATATGTTTTTTTTTTTTTTCGCTATTCTATTCTATCCAAAATCATACTTTTCTTACCTCTTTTTATATATATATATATATATATATATATATAATTTAAGGAAAGATTAATTCACATATATTCTTGAATACAAAGCAATACAATGGTTGAAAAGATTAAGCAAAAGGATCTCTCAGAAATGGAATTAAAATCACATTTCTTAACAAGTTTCGTTACATTTTAGATTATTTATATCTTATAAGTTATATTCTATTTTAACCTTCTATAGACTATAACACATTATATTCTAAATTAAGGTTTTTTATTTATTTATTTTTATTTATTTATTTTTTATTTTTACTTATTCTATTGTGTATTTTGGTATTTAATTTGAAGGTGTCAGCTTTACATTGAATGCAACCAATTTTAGCTCCTATGCTCATCAATGCTAGCCTTGGGCTATTAGATGCATAAAACGGTTTGTTGAATTCCTTCTTTCTTTTTCTTTTTCTTTTTTTTTTAAAAAAATTGATAATTATAATGGGGGATTTAAACCAATTATCAATTAAAAACTAGAAGATATCAATTGAGTTTAGAGATTTTGGCTTGTTTGTTTGAACTCGATTGTGTAGTTTCCTCTGCTTACTAAAACAAAGGGTTATCAATCTATATGAAATTGAATTATAAATGATGTAACATCATATATACTGCTAGATTTATGAAAACTAAATATGAATGTTAAAATTGATATGAAGATATATAGAATTCCTCCTCCATTCAAAAAATTGGAATATATTTATAAAAACCTAGCTTTGGCATTGGGAGCACTATCATCAGCTCTCTCAAATGTGCCAAATGCCAAATATTTGGCACATTTGGCACACCAACCGTCACTGTTCATGTCTCATCAGATGTTCTAAATGTTTCAAAAATTTGAAACATGCTACAGTACCGTCTCAAATATGAGACGGTACGAACAGCCATGCCAAATTTTTTTATTATTTGTTTATTCACGGGTTTTCTCTCTCATATTCACTCCGGCTCTCTCTCTCTCTCTTATCTCATCTTTTCTCTCTTGATCTGAGTTCTTCTTTCTTGCCGATCTCGCTGAAGCTGCCAATCTCGCCGCTGATCTCGCTGAAGCCACTGATCTCGCCGGAGCCATAGTTGTCCTCCACAGCTCCCTCTTCACTCTCATTCTCTTCCTCTCTCATCCTCAAGCCACCTCAAGCCGCTGAAACCGATCTCGCCTGTAGCTACCTGAAGCCGATCTCGCCGCTGACGTCTCTTGCCTGAAGCCGATCTTACCACCTAAGCTGTGGGTCTGTTTGATTTGGGATGGGTTTTGAGGTTTGTAAATGTGGTGGGTTGTGGGTTAGTTGTGGCAGTGGTATTGTGGTTGTGGCGGCAATTTGGTGGTTGTGGTGGTGATTATTAGGTAGGGGTGGTGGTTATTTTTTGGGTTGTTGTGGATTTTTTTTTTTTTTTTTTTTTTTTTTTAAGGTGCCGTTGGTGGATGTGGTGCCGGTGGTGGATGTCGGTGGTGGTGGATGTCGGTGTTGTTGCGGCAGTGGTGGAGGAGGAGTTGTTGTTGTTGCTGTTGTTGTTGGAGAAGTTTAATATATTATTTTAATGTGGTGTAAATATTATTTTAATGAATAGAATGGAAGAATAAAACATCTGATAAATGAGATATTGTAAAATGATGTGTTAAAATGATAAAGTGAGTTTTTGATATGTCAAAATGGCATTTTTTATGAGAGGGCTGATGAGAATGCTCTAAGTTATGTATTATTCAAGCCCAAGTTATAGCAAGTGCTACGATTAGGCCTCCAATCATAGCTTATATACAACTTTTTTTTCCTTTTCCTTTTAGAGTAAAATTGTATTTTTGTCCAATTTATTTTTTTAATTTCTTTTAATAATTTTTATTTTTAAGTTTAACTAGTAAAATATCTTGTTGTCATATAAGAAATTTGAAATTTAAACCCCATCTATATAAAAAATCAATTGATGTTTTGACCTAATGATAAAGAGCAATTATATAAAAAGAATACCATAAGTTGAAATAACTTACCTTGTCTTAAGCTAAGTAAACTTAACCAATATAAACTTTGAAAACAAAAGTTAGGAAATATGCTATGCAAGCCCAATTTACAAGGACCTTTTTTAGTCACACATTTAAATGAATATAACCCATTTCTTACTAAAACTACAGAACTTAGGCTGCCTTTGTTTGGATATGTAGATTTTATTATGAAGTTGACCATAATTTTGTTTGGAAATGGAAACTGAATCTGAGAATCACTAACATTGATGCATATTGAATGTTGGATAATGATGTGTATAAGGACCTAGAGGTAAACAGAACAAAAGAAAGAAAGAAAAAGATAAACAGAACAAAACATCATCTTAGCTGCCAGACCTACAATGAAAGGATGCATTCAGGATTATTGTGTGGAACACAGGCAGGAGGGTCCTAAGAGGGTACAACTTCTGATCGAATCACGAAAAGTTCCAATAATCCTAATGTCCTCTGTGAGCATCAATCCATTTCCATTTCTGTGATTGCATGTACCATAGACAGGTCACCTCTGCTATCTAGTTAATAATGGGTACTGATCCATTTCTATGGTTCTTTCTCACAATCAAAAGTCATATTACCTAAATCATGCCTCAAAATGCTATAAGGTAGCTGATAGACGAGATGATATGCAAGAAAAATGGCTATAAAAAAAATTACAAACTAATGTGACAACGAATATAATTAATGCCTCGTTAACACTATAATAAATAAATATTTTATTTTTATTTATTTATTATTATTTTATTTTTGTATTGTATTTAAAAATTAACAAATCAGTTTGAAACTACTATATATTAAAATTTCTAGTATCTGGCATCCCTGGATATGCAAACTAAAATTAACAAATCCAGCAGAATGTCAAACAATAAAACATAATTCCATGTTAACAATACTAAGCTGGCATAATAAGGAGATAGGACAGGCTAAAGGACAAGCAAATACAGAAGGAAGCTTCATCCATCACTATCTTTTCTGTCTATCATTATAGCTGGACACAAGCTTTGATAGCCACTATTCACATGCCCATCTGCGTGTCTGTCATGTCTTTACCTTGTGCTACCTCTCAAAAACATGCAATACATGACCTTTCTACCTCCAACTAACATCAAATAACAGTAATTGCATTCTTTATTATTCTTTTATTATTATGACTTCTTCTTTCACCCTTTTGCTTCAAAAATGCAATTGCTTTCAGCAATGGCATAGTATATTGAAGGAACTCTGTAATAGCAGCTTTTATTAGATATCTACTTGCGGAGTTGCAGTTACAATCTTAACAAAAAGTTGTTCTAAAGCTGTTTACGGAAATGGAGAATTTAAGAGAGGGTGACTTTGATACAAAAAGGAAACAAAGGAGGAAATTTTTGACAAACATTTATGCAGATTTACACCTATATAAATTTAATAAAAAAAGAAGAAGGAAAATTACATTCAAGAATGCCAGATTCCACTTAACATACTTCGGAATCTGTTTGTAGACAGCTTCCTGACAAGTCTCTTAGCATCAGTTTCAGCCTGTGCAAGTTTCTCTATGTTTTTCATGTACCCAGAATTCACAATCTTTCTTTTCACACTACTGCAACTTGTTAATGATGTTAATATAGATAACAAGAACCTTTTATTACCTGAATTTCCCTCTTCCTTCTCAAGCAACTGCAACAGCAAGCCAATATTCCTGTCATCCTGCGCAAACTTCTTTCGATTTTTGGGGACTAATACTAAGCCAGAGAGGGCCTCAGCTGCCATTTCCCTAACTTCAAAAGACTTACAATTGAGAAATTTAACAAGCTCAGGCATAAACCCTGCATCCCCCAGGGCTTTCTTGGCCCCATCTGATGTCCCACAAAGCCTAAAAGCCACCTTCAATGCCAATTCTTGAACAGAAACTTCTCCATTTCGAACAAAGTACATAATTTGATCCACAAAACCATGATTCATCAAAATATTCATAGCACTCGAGGAAGAGAAACATAAATTCTCAATAGCTCTCAATGCTACCTCTCTTGTTTTCGAAGAATAAGACCATCTAGGATCAACAACACGTAGTAATGCACGAATCCCTCCTTCTCTAAGAATCATTTCCCTAATCAATTCATCTTCAAACGCTATACTTTGAAGGAATTCAATTGAAATCATCAACAAGATTTCATCTTTACACCTTGCAAGCTTGATAAACATCGGAATAGCACCTTCTTCAATCATAAACCGCTTTATTTCTTCAACACCAATTAGATTTCTCAACACCCCACAAGCATAACCAACCAACTCAACCTTACAATCACTCCCACATATTTTCAACAACGCAGTGACTCCACCATGTGCTGAAACAGACCAAGAATTATCCGAATTTTCAGTCAGTTTCATCAAACACTTCAAAGCAACCTCTTTTCCCATCTCACTCCCACACTCCAAAACTCGAATCAACGGTCCAACAACCCCAGCTCCAATCAAAACAGCCTTATACGAATCGAACCCAGAAATCACTTCCACAACTTTAGTCGACTCGACTTGTATCTGTGCCTCTGTCGAATCGAGAAAATTCACTAAAACATTCACAACGCCATCGAGTTCCAACATAACTCTAACATATTTCTCGTCCTCGACCACAACCTCGTACAAATTTACCAAAGCTTGCCTCCTCATTCTCGTATCACCGACCTTCATTCTCGTTAACAAGTCTCTTATATAAAACCGCATGTCGTCTCTACAAGCAGTAACACTAGGCTTTGAAACAACCAAGGCATGGTTTTGAGTTAAAACACCAGCCGTGTACAAGTCAGAGAGATTACTTACATGGCGATCGAGTTTCGTGAGGATCACATTCAAGTCACTTTGCATGAGAAGCTTTCCACTATAAGAGAGATCGACGCAACGTCGAGCAAGGTCATGGCACTCTTTGGTTGTCAATAACATAGCTGAAAGTAAGCCTGAGATCGCTGGGTTCTCGATGTGGGAGTGCTCGAACTCACTATTTTCAATGGCGATTAGACCCGAGTGGAGCTCCTCGAGCTTGACACGAATCGATTGCCATTTCGATATAAAGACTTTGACTGAGTGAGTCAGAGAGATCAATGAAGATATAATCTCAATGCCTCCCTGGAGAGTATTGGATTTTCCGGCGGATGTTTCCGGCGAGGTTTGGTTTTGGTCTTGTTTTTGTTCTCTCATCGTGGTTTTTCTTTGCTTTTCACTGGTTTTGGAACAAACCCATTTGTCTTTGTGAGATTTTGGCGATGTGGGTACGAATATTCTGGCGAGAAATGAGAATTCTGGTAAAGAATATGGATCTGAGAAATGAGAAATAATAGGGATTCTCTCTCTCACAGTTTGTCACTGCTTACATCCATGCTTTGCTTTATCTTCTTGTTTGGACTTCGGAGCTGAAACTGAATTAGATTTTCAGTGTGAATTTACGAGAATGACCTTATGGGGGTTTGTGTAATAGTGACAGCTCAAAGCATGTGGTGACAAGGGCAGTTCTGTCATAGTGAACGGTGATAAAGGTTTGGTTCGATCTGTGGGACTCTGTGAAGTTGAAGACTGGTTATTATTGGGTCTTACCGTCTTATGTTTTGCTCTCTTCTGCTGGTGGTATCTGGCTGTGAACAGCTTTTATAATGGTAGTTTCCATTTGTTGTATATGGTAATGTACATTGGTACTTGAAAGACTAGCATATTCAAATACAAGTGTGGTTAAAGCAATGTATGCATTAAATGGTTTAATTTGTATTCCTATTTTATTACTCGTATAATTATTTATGGTGGAAGTTATTAGTTAGCTGTGACTATCATATTATACTGTATAAATGTTTTTTTCAGCTTTTTTTTTTCAGAATAAGCTTTGCATTATTAAAAAAAAAAAAAAAAAAAGATGAAGAAGCATAGTATGCATTAAATGGTTGAATTTGTTTTACTATTTATTATAATTAACAATGGACCGCGATGTGCCGTAAGCTGCCATCTGAGAATTTTTATACAGGATGTTTAAAATATTTTTAAGTAATAATATAAAGTAATGTTGCAATAGTATTAAGAATTTTTATTAAATTAATAATGTAATACAAAATTAAAAGGATGAAGAGTTGAATTTGTATTACTATTTGATTATAACTAGCAATGGGCCTGCACGATGCGTGAATAGTGTTATAGGATGCCATGTGAGAATTTCTATAGAGAATGTTTAAAATATTTTAAAGTGATAACATGAAGAAATGTTGTGATGACATTAAGAAGTTTTTTAGTTAAATTAATGATGTAATACAAAATTAAGAGGATGAAGAGTTGAATTTGTATTACTACTTGATTATAACTAGCAATGGGCCTACGTGATGCGCGAATAATGCTATAAGCTGTCATATGAGAAATTCTATATAAAATGTTTAAAATATTTTAAAGTAATAACATGAAGTATAATATGAATAAGTTTTTGTTAAATTAATGATGTAATACAAAATTAAAGGGATGAAGAATTTAGACTATAAAGTAAATGTCATAAAATTAGAAATTAGTTATTATGTGGTATAATAAGTTGATTATTTGTTTAATCATAGTTTTTGTTTCTTCAATGTATTGGAGTCGGCATAAATTTTTTTATAATATAATGTTAATGTTTAGTTGACTTATGGAAATATTATAGAAAATTTATGATGTCATGTTTAAATGAAAAATTATTCTAACAAAATGCCACATGGTAGAGCTACATGATCTCCCACATGAGATTTTCATTTTCTTATATATAAAAAAAGAGAAATGCTAACGAGTGCCCTTAGAGCACTAGTTAAGAATCCAGTTAAAGAAAGTTTTTATAGGAAAAGAAAAAAAAAATTAATGTTTTGACAGCTTTTTTTATTTCCCATAAAAGTGATGTCAAAAATTTCTTAAAATAGATTCATAACCAATACCTTAAAGGCACTTTTTAGCATGACCTATAAAAAAATCATAAATATATATATAAAATTTTGTGCACACCTATGGTAATTAATATGTGCATTTACTTCATCCATACATTCAATGAACTAAAATATTGATATAAATGCAAACTTTGATGAGGTACAAGCCTAAATGAGAGTCTTAAGGATGTGTCACTTGGTAAAATTGGATAAGTCTAGTATCACACATTTTGGCACAACAAATACCATAACTCGCATTGTGACGAGTTGTGGTTGGTGGAGGGGTGATGGTGGGTCCATGTGGGGACATCACTTCACCAACCACAACTTGCCAAATGGCGAATTGTGGCATTTGTTGTGCCAAAATGTGTGACACTAGACTTATTCGGTAAAACTTTATACACTCTCATGCGAGTTGTGGTTGGTGGAGGGGTGATGGTGGGTCCATGTGGGGACATCCCTTCACCAACCACAACTTGCCAAATGGCGAATTGTGGCATTTATTGTTCCAAAATGTGTGACACTAGACTTATTCGGTAAAACTTCATACACTCTCACGTAAGGTTTCTATTTGTATATATATATATATATATATATATGATTGATTGATTGATTGATTTTTTTTTTTTTTTTAAGAAGGAGATGATTGATTGATTGATATACGGTGGAAGTTTATTAATTATTAGTTAGCTGTGACTATCATATATAGTATATAACATTTTTGACAGCTTTGCAACTTTGTCTCACAGTTCTGTATTTAAGTGTTACAATGTTACATCATTTTGCTTTTTTTAACAACAGAATAAGCTCTGCATTGAAAAAAAGAAAAGAAAAGAAATACACAAATCTATTTCCTTAAATGAGTTGAACTATGAGAGCTCATTTTAAAATTGAGATTTCACTTGATAATAAAATTTTGTTATAAAGCAAATAAGAGTCAAATGATTCCACTTAATATGATGAAAATGTGAATGAAATAAGCAATGAATTATCATGGTATTTTTTTCATTTGAAATGTGAATGAAATAAGCAATGAAAATGTGATTTCATTTGAAGTTTAAACCTTGTCTCCAGCTATTATTTTCAAATTCATTTGTTCCTTTTTTTTCCCCTAATTTCTTCTTTTTATTTATTTATTTATTTGTATGTAGAAAGGTGAAGGAAACAGTACTAGTAGAAAGGAAATATACAAAATGTGAGAGACTAATTAACTTCAATGACAATGATTTAACCTTAATTTGATCCATAGAGAAAGTTACATTTCTGGTTCAGCTCACGAGCAAGAAATTGGTGCATAATTTCCTTTAAGGAACTTTATCAACTCAGCATTTTCTCTACCTTTTTTTTTGCTGAAAGCATTTTCTCTACTTTTACAGAGTAAAAGGCAAACAAGAAATTAATGAGGGCCCATTTCAAAATTATTTAGTATAAGTCCACCATTGAGGTTGCAGAGTTTAAGTAGTAATCTGGAGCCAAAAAAGAGAGAGAAAAAGTTGTGAATTTAGTACCAAGCTAGTGAGAAAAAAAACCAGTACTCCTTATGGACCAGCCCCTAATAAAGTCACACAAAAATGATTAGGTGAAAAGGAAGGATAAGGGTAGCTTTCAATACCCTTATAGCTTGCAAAAGACATAGCTACCACCCCCACCATGTGAAGCCCTTTAGTTGGATTTGGATGCCTTGAGCAAGCAGTCACCTTTTGAATAGGAATTAGCTAATAAGAAGTGGAGGTAAAAATATCCACACCCATAGACTCAAAAGGTGTTCTTTTTCTAACCCTTTTTCCTTGTCTGGATGATGAGAATTAAAGCCAAAAGCTGCCCGTGTCAAACAATGGACAAAATAAAAGCACGAGTATACTATATGTAAATTAGAGGATAAGCCATGGAAGAATTTGTTGTAGTTCAATAGCTCTACGTGGAATGAATGTGGGGCAAAAGCATTGTGCCCATCAAAGTCTTGGAAGATGACAACTGACATAAAAGAAAATTCAATGACCCATGATGTTGATTAGTTGTCTAGTTTTGAACTAATACTAACTTTTATACATGACAAAGTACCCATTGTTATGTTTTTTCCCTGGTCACGGATTGTTATTTTATGTTTTCTAATCTAAATGAGTACCCTTTAAACCAAGTGTTAAAGAATGATTCACTTTTTATTACATCTAAAGTGATTTAGTATTGTTCTTTTTGAAACATAATCTAGTGGAGAATGTCGGCGTTCATTTTAACTATTTTAAATTATATCGCAATTTGCGTCACATTTTTGTTTGTACTTACATAAGAGAATTTAAATTTTAGATGTTTTTTTTGTTGGAAACAGAGAAGATACCAATTGAGCTAATAGGGTTGTCGACAACATTTATTTATTTATTTATTTTTAACTATTCTGTCTCTTGTGCTTTATACGGCTTGTTGGCCAAGCTAACTCCTAAATTCTGTTGCATCCAACGTTGTCTTCTTCGTGCACATGGCCTTCAATCTGCTGTTAGGGACCGAATATATATCTTGGATGTACCTACAAATATACTATTCAAAGAAAGAAGGTGAAGTATTTTCCTTAATGAGTATCATTTATCAAACAAGCAATTCTTTGTCACCAAAGAATTAATGAAGTTTGAGTAGCTTAAATGGCTGAACTAAAGGCTTTTTGTACCGGCAACAAATGGCGGATGAGCACGCAATCATGACCATTGCCTATATCTTTGAGTTAGTTGAGAACTGCTTTTTTAATGTAATGTTGGACATATAGGGTTTCTCCTGTGTTGCAATGTTGCATTAGCCCCCAAATAGTACACACTGTTTAGGGGTTGTTTTAATGCTTTTATGGTGTTAGGTACAAAGGCGTCGGTATGCAAAAGCAAGAAAGTGATGGCCTACGAAAGCTTTGAGTAGGGAAGAAGGGACATTTGAGAGTGAAGCACAGTTATAGAAGTACCTTAGCTTTGAAGAGAAAAGAATGTGTGTGTGTGTGTGTGTGTGTGTGTGTGTGTGTGTGACAATATTTCGTGTCCATCTACTTCAATGTGGAGGGTATGGATGACCCAATAATGAGGGAAATATAGATAAGACAAATGAGATTGCTTCATGATTTGTTGTTTTTTCATCCTTAATAGGAACCAGTTATGTGTCTCACATCATTACCACTATTTGGGGGTTGAAATGGTTATTGATTTCAACATTCTTCTTCTTCTATATATTTTTTTAGTATTTGTATTATTGTTATGTTGCAATCAAGTAAAGCTTTGATAAGCTTTTCAAGTTTCCTGATAAAATATTTGGCAGAAAACATAGATTTGAATGTGATTTTAAATAAATCCAAACAATCAGATTTCATAATCTACAATTTTCAAACCAATGATGTGAAGTATTAAATTTAAAATAGGGGATCTCATTTGCGTTGAATTGTTGATGTTGACTCTCCCAAATTAATTTGACTTTAATCTCTTTTTGGACCCTTACATTCTACTAAACCATGCATATACTTTAATGAGAGTGCATGCGAAGTTTAGTTGTTGGGTGTTCTAGCCTTCTATTCTTCTAGACTTCTAGTAGTCTATCTTATTTGCATAAAAATCCTATATTTTAATTTAAATGTTGGACAAAATTAGTTGTAGCTTAAAACTACAACTTCCTTTAAAATAATTAATATTACTACATATGTTGAAAATTTAATCATCAGATTGCATGTTTTTTATGTTTTTGATATACATGTCAATTTTTTCATATTATTTACTAAATGTTATACATAATTTTAAATTACAAAAACTTGTAATTTAAACAATTAATTGATGACATAATTATTAATCTTTAATTTTTTTTTTAAATTTTGCAAGTATGAAAGATATAAGAAGAAAATGTAATTTAATGACAGATTTGTCAAAATTCAACTCCAATAAAAAGATATTGAATAAAGTTGTAGCCTTAAACTATAATCAATTTTGTAACTAAATTCTTAAATGTTTCACTTTATATTCCATGTGTTTTCAGGTTACATTAGAAGAAAAAAAAAAAAAAAAAGAACATATAACACCATGATTGTTGAACAAGAAAGTGAAACTCTCAAAATAAACTCAAGATTTTCTATTTATTTGCAACGAGTCAATGAGAGGAAAACGTTAAAGATTTTTCTAGTCCCAATATCATCACGATGGACTCCTTCCAGCCCATCCAAAATTTTCATTAGGAATGGCAACGGGTCGGGTTCGGGCCGGGTTTTTCCATACCCGGACCCGACCCGCGGGGCAAGACCCGTGGCCCGGACCCGCCCCGTTTAGGGTACCGGGTTTTTTCCCGGGGCCCAGACCCGCCCCAGCCGGGCCCCACGGGCCCCGCGGGCCCCGTTTAGAGATTGGGCCCAAATCGTGGCCCAACCAAAAAAAAAAAAAAAATCCAGATTTTTTTTTTCCTACGTTCAAGCCCAAATTTTTTTTTTTTTCCATTCAAGCCTGCATATTCCAAATAAAAAAATTAAGCCCAAATTTATTTTTACCTACATTCAAGCCTGCATATTTAAATTCAAGCCTAGATAACGTGACCCAAATGTCAAATCATAGGCTACTAATAATAAATCAATAAATCACATGTTAATTATAAATCTATAAATCAATAAACCATAACTAATATCATAATCATAATTCAATAATCCATAACCAAGATTTTAAATCCATAACCAAGAAAATTTTTCATGCCCCTATTGCGGTGAACAAAACTCCATGAAAACCTGTCTTTTAGCTCCAAATTCGCAGTAAGATTCTTTAATTAATGGCTTTGTGGACTGCAAATTAACTCTCTAATGTTTTTTATCTTTTTGACTACTTACTAATAATCATGGTACAATTTTTGTAAACTAGTTTTGCTTTTACAGCTCTTATTGCAAGTGAGTGATGTTTCCTAGATCATGTAGGGACTTTCACCCTTTAAGCAAAGACTGATAAGGTTATTATTTGCTTCGAATCTGAATGAGACTGCTTACCAACCATAGCTTACACTGTTACAAATATATAGTCACCATTCAACTGTATCGTAGGGTTGGAGCACAAAGGCTCCACTGTTTCTATTTACACCAACATGATCAAACCTAAAGATGGAAAATAGGACCTCTCACCGAACCTAATTAACCCACAAGTTATTATTACTTTTTTGGAGCCTTGATAGGTGAGATTGTGAAGTAAAATCATGATCAGTCCCTGTAAGATCTTACTGACCCCACGAAAATCTAATTATGGTCATAAAAAAGATTATGATTAAAACTCTTCAAATTTCAGAATCAAATACTAAATAAGTAGGAAAGACATTTGTTAGGTAAGAATGTTGTAGCTTAGCTGTTACATCTTAGTGTTTTTAACAAAGATTTTCAAAGTTTTAAATCTCCCCTCATCAATCATCAATTGTTGTATCTAAAAAAGAGCATTTGCTTCAAAGAAGGATAAAGAAATCAAATTCGCTTTTCAAGTGACTCATTAGCAGATTATCACTTGTCATTAATTATGTTGCTAATTGTGTAAACGTAATTCCACGAAGGCAATAACATGTTTAGAAGTTCATTGAGATTATTCATAAATAAAATGACATTTTCTTTTAATAAATATGATATAATATATTTGTTCTTTGTTATAAGACCGAAATACTAATTAGTTTTAAAGCATAAATGAGATTTAGATCAAGTTTTTTATACAAAATTTTACTAGTCGAGATAAATGAACCTAGATATCATTTTTGAAGCGTGGATTATGTGGCCAAACGGCTCCAACCTTCCTACCAAAGAAGTTTTCATAATGTAACTGGACCCATATTAGCGGTGGAGCATAGCATAGGCCATGGAAATCACATGCCTCTGGTGACTAGGGTCCACTCAGACCCACCAGTAGGGACTAGGGAGGTGCCTAAAATTGAATGATTAAAAATAATGAACGGCAAAAGATGGGTCTATCAAATTTAATGAAATCTTAGAGAGAAAAACTCGAAGATACTTTCAAAAAAAAAAAAAAAAAAACTCGTAGATGCATTAAGTTTGCTGAAGAGTGAGAGTGAAGGACCCCCCCGCCAACCCCCCCGTTACAAGTGTCAGTACAAAGTGATAGCCATTAATAACTGGAGCACACAACTCGAAAGAATTTATTGATTTCTGGCTTTGTGATTATCTCCAGCCATAATTGCACCGAAAGAATGAAGTATAAAATAATTTCATAACTTTAACTTCGGCCAAACATGACAAATTATTAGTTCTACGGCGAAAGACAGCTGAAATAGTCATCCTAACTAACGAAACAATAATATATATATATGAAAATGTGTTAATCAATTTTCTAATTAGCATAAGAAAAAAAAAATCTAAATGATATTACATTTATATAAATTACATTATTTTATTGGTTGAAAGGTCTAAAGGACAATATGCAGTAAACCTAATAATTTCTCACCATACAATGGCTAACCCTGCCTTTTGACAAGTGACAACTTAATTGGGTTAGAAATAGAATCAACAGCTGATAGATTACGAAATGGACCGGGTCATGTTGATGACTGAATTCATTGCCCACTAAGAGGGCCTCAGCTCATGGTCAAGTATTCCAGTAGAGATCTGAGAATATGTTTGATAACAAATGTTTTTTTTTTTTTTTTTTTTCAAGCCCAAAAAGTTGTCTGATAATCCCAACAAAAAGAATACTAAAACTAAAACCAAGCCTAACATAGGTTCCAAATAGAATAGTAATGAATAAATGATTAAATTCACAAGTTTTTAATAGTCTAAACTTTTGGGACGATTTTTTTTTTTTTGAGAAGATTTAGTTGATCATGGTGCAAGTTATTTGAGTTCAAACTTCACTCATAGTGCATGATTTCATTTCCTTTCTGGTATAATTCTTCAAACGAATATGTGCTCCATTATTGCTTACTAAATGATATAGATATTGGTTACTCCCAAGAATGATACATAAGAAAATCACAAACCACAAAGCATATATGCACATATGATATAAATATTGCTTACTAAGAAAAGACAAGTGACACCAGTCACAGCCATTATTCTGAAATCAAAATCTTAAAGATTATTGTCTACAGTTATTTACACATAAGAAGCCTGGTTTTATTTAATATCATTTTGAGCTTTGCCTTTGGTTTGTGAGGGAAGTACACCCAACAAAGGGGGAACCAAAAGCAAAATACAATAGTAATTAATTGAAGCAGATTCTCCAGGCAAGGTCAAGGCAACAATTTTGCACTCTCATCCCTCCTATTTGTGTGTGTGTGTGTGTGTGCGCGCGTGTGTGTGTGAGAGAGAGAGAGAGATGGAGATTACTGTGCATAACTCAAAGAGTGAGAACAAAAGGTGGAGCATCCTTTCTTGGCCCTGCAACAGAACGATAAACATAAAGTTTATCAGCCTGACAACCATCATTCCCGCATTCGCTTATTACCTCCACATTCAACCTGGGCATCTCTTGTGCCAAAAATCTACAGCCATCCATTGTCACTTTGCAGCCTGACATCCAGAGTGACCTCATTGATTCATATTTCCTGAAACTTGATAGCAAAGCTGCATTCCCAAACGGGCAGTCCCTTATCTCAAGTTTCCTCAGCTTTGGACAACCTTTCAATACACACTCCATGCCCCTATCACTGCTGCCAGCAAATGCAACAGAAAGTGTTTCCAAGTTCTTGGCATACTTCCCAATGTACTCAAATGCGAGGTCAGTCAATAAACCTGAAACTGCAAGCCTCCGGAGTTTAGTGCAAGTTTTCACCACTGCACCAAAAGCCTCATCCATGGGTTCATCTGTTTGGTAATCTGGCTGACGTGGGTTCATTATGCAAAGCCTGAAGTGGGTGAAATCAGGGCAGTTCTGCACAATGGTTGCTACTGCAGCATTAGTCATCTGTCGGCAAAAGTAGAGAACATAGTGGAGTTTCTTGCAGCCATATGACACAGCAAGGAACCCAGTTTCAGTCACCCCATGTAAAATTTCATCCTCAAACGGATCAGATGCAGGGAAGACACGGAGTTCCTCAAGTAGAGGACAGTTTGATCCGACTGCTTCCAACCCCTCATCTTCAACCGAGTCCAGGACCTGTATCAAGAATTTGACATAGAGGCCCCAAATTAGTAATGTTATGACCTTTTATAATTAACATGTTACTTGTGCAAGTCAGAGCAGTTAGAACTACAAAAAATTGTTCAGAATTAGTTAAATACTAGGATTTGTTATTGGTGCATATGCAGTGAGCTTTCTGGCATTTTGTTAACTGAAGTAGTAATTATTACGTAAGAAGTCAGCACAGAATTCATTGGTTGGGGTTAGAAAACGGCTGAACAGAACTATAAGTTCTAGAGGAAGAGGGACTATGTCTTTGTGAAATGATGTGTATTGCTGACAGGTGAAGCATGTAGTTCTCAAAATATACTTTTGAAGTGCATATGAAATGCCAGAGGTAGAGGAACCACCAAATTTACAAGAAGGAAACTACATAAAGGGGAAGAGATCTGAATTATCGGTTGTAAGATGAAGTATTTCCATATTTTAAGAAAAGTCCAATATGCAGTGGTTTCATTGAATTGGAGAAAGATAATTATCTCCTCCGCAAAAACACAAATAATGATTTAAGAACTCTAAAGTTGTGCACCATGACCATGTCAAAAAGAATTGTAGCTTTTCTTACTTTACTATTGAACTTTGAGGAAATCTGACAAGTGGAGAAAATGGGAAATTGAGGTTCCTTACCCAGAGGCGCTGAAGAAGTGGGCAATGAATAAGAAGATTAGACAATTCATCACTTCGCAAAGCAGCATAGCTCAAATTCAAGAATGACAAATTTGTACAGGCAGGGTAAAGAACTGGAAGAAATATGGATGTAACTTCATAAAAACCAGAAAGGATGTTTAGATTCTTGCAATTGTTGAATGCACTTTTGAGCTCTGAGTGCTGGCGGGGTGTAAGGTCTTGCAAAAGTGAACCAGTACCTGGCTCCCTTAAGTGAGGAGCAAGAACAAGCAGCCTGTGTAATTGTTTAAAGGTTATGTTTTCATTAACCTTTAAAACTTTCAACGATTTGCACCTACTAACCAGTCTCTCAAGAGCTTTAAAATTAACATCACTATTCAAATTGGCAAAGTTTAGTACTTCCAGTGACATGAAGTTTTCAGGGAAGCAACTCAACCATTTGCCACTTTTATCATCGATATCATTCTCTTGTATGTCGAGCTCAGTCAAATTCCTGTAATCAAATCAGAATTTAGAACTTTATCTTTAATATGTGGAAATGCAATATGGGAAGTAAAACATTAATTTTAACATAAACCTTAAAAAAATTTATATATATTAAACGTACTCCACATTGTTAACCATATAGTAAAAAGGAATAAATAGAAGAACGTCAACTTATAGGGAATAACGTGTCAAGATTCCTCATATCTCGGTCAATAGACTGGTTTTAGGGAAAACAAATGAATATTTCTAGTGCTCTCCACTCATTTGAATCTTAAATCATTTAGTGAAGAGTACACCGAAGAGAAAGGAAGCAACTCCAAGAACTACATCTTGATCATTGATGGTTCAGACCACACAACCAAAGCTCATTGCAAGGTCACATCCTCATTTGCAAATGCAACAAATTTGGATTCCTAGCGAGATTCCCCTAGTTCAATTGATAGAAAATATATGCTCACAAATTTGCAAGGTTCTTGAATATAAATATGAGAGATATTGAAAATATGGATAAATCCCACATCAAATAAATTCTGAACATTGAATAACCCACCAAATCAACTTTATTAAAGTTTCACTTCACCTAAGACCACAGGCATCAACTAGACAGGCAGTTTTATAAAATGATACATCAACGAAATGCCAGTCAGAAACCAAAGAAAAAAGCAGAGGAAGAAATGGAAATAAAAATCACGTCCATTCCCACCACAACACTGTTTTCCTAGTAAAACACATTCCTTCTAAATTTGATCCACAGACATCCACCCAACAGGCCAACACATAAGACCTACTCCAATCTAGTGGTAGTGACAAGCATACAATAATAGAGGTGACATCCTTATCACATAACAAAAAGAACCACAACTTTTTTTTCACTTTGCACTTCATTCAAGGCCACAAGAAGATACTAGGTGGGTGCATTCTTCCTTGGCCGCATATTGGCCACTTATTAGCCATTTTATTTTCACCAAATGAGACTATTTGCGTAAGTATAAATACAAGGATATGCCATCCACTAAATGCAGGATAAAAAGAGCATCCCCATTCACAGCAAAAAAAGAAGACCAAAAGAAACTAAAAAGTTGAAGCACTTCTATATGTTTCACAACCATTTCCACAATAACAACATAAAATCAAAATCTTTCCTTTCCTACCTCTTCAAACTGAGTCCCATCACTAATCTGACAACTAGTAAAACACATTCCTAGTAAAACACATTCCTTCTAAATTTGATCCACGGACATCCACCCAACAGGCCAACACATAAGACCTACTCCAATCTAGTGGTAGTGACAAGCATACAATAATAGAAGCGACATCCTTATCACATAACAAAAAGAACCACAACTTTTTTTTCACTTTGCACTTCATTCAAGGCCACAAGAAGATACTAGGTGGGTGCATTCTTCCTTGGCCGCATATTGGCCACTTATTAGCCATTTTATTTTCACAAAATCGGACTATTTGCGTAAGTATAAATACAAGGATATGCCATCCAATAAATGCAGGATAAAAAGAGCATCCCCATTCACAGCAAAAAAAGAAGACCAAAAGAAACTAAAAAGTTGAAGCACTTCTATATGTTTCACAACCATTTCCACAATAACAACATAAAATCAAAATCTCTCCTTTCCTACCTTCTTCAAACTGAGTGCCATCACTAATCTGACAAATAGAACCACAAAATCAGTTTGATCAACCTAAAACAAAAGCCCCATTCATAGCAAAATGCATACAAATTTTGAGCTTTGTCATCAAAATTATCACAAGAACCTGCTCAGATCTCACACACATTCAAAATTTTAAAACCCCATCTCAAAACAAACAAGAACTCCAGCTAATAAAACTTAAGCTTAAATTCACTACTCCCTAAAGTTTAGTTCAGGACTAATTTTAGTCATTGAAGTTTAAATTAATCACTTTTAGGATGACGTGGCCAAAGTAAAAACTGAAGTATCCCGTTAGTACTAAAAATGATCATTTTAAATTTGTTAAAAAGTGGGCTCCAGTTAACTCAATTAGTAAAATCTCTTATGGTTTCTTATTGTTGAATAAAATATCGGGTTCAATTCCCGCCTAAATCAAAAACCAATTAGTATCTTGTTTTGATAATAAAAAGTTATAATTAAGATTGTAACTTGGAACGAGCATGAAGAAATTAACGACACTCCTTTACCTTTTGAGTTGTTCTGTCGCAGGTAGGCATAAAAGGATTTCACATGCGTAAGGGGATCCCCCTTTTCGCTACGTAGGTTCAACTCTCATTTACTAAAAGTCTGAAATCTTGGCTTACTAATTGGTGGGATACTAAGCAATTCGGGATATGCCCCTAGTTTGGTGAATCTCTTCCGTCACTAGGGCAGAGCACTCATTCCTTTTTTGAAAGACTTCCTAGGGTATCTCTCGCTCGTATAGCCAACAAGATTGACTAGGCTACACGCGGACCTCCGAATCCACTCTTTTTAAAAAAGCGCGTGCAGTACTTTTGCGTTTACAGGCCAAAGTTTTAACCTAAGAAAGTTGAAGTATATATTTTATTCGATACATATTCTTTTTTTTTTTTTTGTTGAGAATCCGCTGTAATAATGAGAAAGATTTTTGCATATCCTGTGAAAAACACGATCGCCTGCCAGTGGAAGGCTTTCTGCGTTCAGTCAATCTACGCAGAGTGAATCGGTTCCTAAGGAACCCCCGAAATGGGATGGATGGTAGAGGGCTGCCTGCGCCCAAAAGCGATGATTCACTTGTCCCCTTCTCCATAGGGACCTCATGGCATTCAACCGAAACGAGTCCCGCTAGATAGCCGCCCCTTTCTCTCTTTTTACAGCCTCGTGTACGGACGAAAGAAAGGAAGTTAGAGAATGGGGCCTTGTGATATGAACGACACTTACTCGCTATAAGTTGAAAGTCTTACAAAATATATATATATATATATATATATATTTTTTGTTAGAGAGCTAATGGGCTAAAACTAAAACTTAAAAAGTTAATAAATTTGAACAAAAATGAGCATGAAAGACACACAGAATTTTAGTAAGAAAACCAAAAAAATTTACTTACTTGCAATGAGTGGTAATGGAAGCAAGCCCATCAGTGCTGAACCCATCACAGCTCAAAAGCGAGAGAGCCTTAAAATTAGGAAAAGAAAGAGCCAAAAACTTTAAGCTCTCATCACTAACAGTCATTCTCTTAAGCCTAAGCTCCTCAAGAAAGTGATACTTGGTCGCAAAAACGAGCAACCAAGAGTGAACATACGCACCCCATTTGGGTGGAACCAGATCGAAATCCGAGAACCTGGGTTTCCCTTTGAGGGTCACACTACGAATGTTTGGGAATCGCCGAGTCAGTATCTCCGCCGAGACTGAGTAGCAGTTTCCAATGAACACGTGGGTTCTTGACCAGCGCTCAGCATCGTACCAGTCTTTGCAGACTAGAGAGACCGAGTTACGGTCTTTTCTGGAGTTTAAGAGAGAGAGAACTCGTTCGAGAACTTCGTCTGGGAATGGTGAGGATAGCTGGGTTGTTGGCTCGTCCGAGTCAGGAGATGGGTCTGGGTTTTTTCTCTTGTGATTCATGGGTTCAGTGGGTAGAGAAAAATCGATAGGATGAATATCTTGCTTGATTGGGCTAACGTACACTGCGTTTTTTTTGGGATGGGAAATACATGTATAGTTTTCACAAGCTAGAGAGAGAGAGAGAGAGAGAGAGAGAGGAGCAAATAATAATCCTTAAAGACAAAGTCTAAAGATTATATATACAGAGAGAGAGAGATGTTCGAGTCAGCTTAAAAGAGAAATTATCATTAAAAAAAAAATGAACCTTATAAATTTGTAATAATATTATATTTATAGATAAATAAGTAAAAACTACAAAATGAGAAGACTCTCACATGTTTAAAATTACTTAATTAGTAGTCAGTTTTTATTTAAAATTTTTTTTTGACTTTTTTAGTGGAATTATGGACAAGTGACGCGATTCACCATGAAAACTTTATAATTTCTTCAAAACAAGGCTCATTCGTGAGTGAGACTCGCTCTTGGTTGATGATGAAGTATTGAAGAGCACAAGAAAGGATGCAGAGGTAAATATGAAAACTGATGACAACGAGTGTTATTTATGACACTAATCTATGTCAAACCGAGTTGAGTATTAAAAATTTGGAATTGTTAACTTCACTCTATTTTTTAAGGCGAAAATGGGAAACTAGCCATAACATTCCAATTATATAGTTAGTAGTCAAATTTTCAAACTATATTTTTTACTAGCATTTCGAGTTTAAGAGACTCGATTTAAGATCTATAAATTGAGTTTTTGGGACTCGATTTTTATGGGTTGTTCACGTCTGATGTGGTATTTTTTCCACATGGCATCTACTTGGAAATCGAGTCTTTAAGACTCGATTTCTAACCCAAAAATATTAATTAAGACCCAAAATGCAGAAACAACAAAAACAAACACAAACGCGGAAAGAAAGAAAAAAAGAAAGAAAGAGAGAGAAGAAGAAGAAGAATAAGAAATGGAGATGAAAAGCCACACGGAGAGAGAGAGAGAGAGAGAGAGAGAGAGAGAGAGAGAGAGAGAGAGAGAGAGAGAGAAGAAGAAGAAGAAGAAGAAGAAGAAACGGAGATGAAGAGCTGCGCGACCCAGGTCGAGGGCGACCTAGGCCGCAGGCAACCCAAGCCGCGTGCGACCCAGGTCGTAGGCGACCCGTGTGGCGTGTGGCCTAGGTTGCTTGCGACCTAGGTTGCGCCCTTCGTTTTTTTTTTTTTTTTTTTTAATTTCTCTTCTCTTGCTGTTGTTGTGGTTTTCTTTGTTAGAATTGGTGTTGTTGCTGTGGTTTTGTTTGTTGTTAAGGTGAGAAGGTGTAAAGTGTAAAGGCCAAATTTTTTTCTTTTTAATGTAAATGTAAATCGAGTCTTAACAAGTGGATGCTACGTGGAAAATGTGCCAACTCAGATCCGATCAGAACATGAAATTTGACCCTCAAAGACTCGATTTATAGACCCTAAATCGAGTATCTTAAAATCGAAATGCTAGTAAAAAATATAGTTTGAAAATTTGACTACTAACTATATAGTTGGAAAGTTATGGCTAGTTTCCCATTTTCGCAATTTTTTAAATACAAGTGAAGTTCACATCATCAAGCTAAAATGTATTTAAGTTTGGTTTATTTTCTTATTCACAAATTACTTAATTCACTTACAACTAAAATATCATATGTTATGCCCACATAATCATTACGTAGAAGTTTGCGTCAATGTCCACAAAGTGATTTTAATATATATATTTCATATATATAATTTCACATAACCATTAAGTTTCATATAATTTCATTTTGGTTAATGAGCTAATAACTCTTAGATGAAGGGGATTCGAACCCTAAACCTGAGCTACCATTCAATCATTGGAAAGAGATAATATATATATATATATATATATATATATATATATATTCAGATTCAACCTTATATTGTTCCTTAAAAAAAAAAAAAAAAAAAAAGTCTAAACTTTGATTGCTACAAGAGTCAAGGCCGGGGTCAAATAAATATCTTTTTTTTTTTTCGAAGCTTCGTTTCTGCTCTTACAAAATGGGTGTGTGAACTCTGGAGTCTGGAGCATGACACATATTGGAATCAATTTCTCAATGATATATATTTCTCGAAGGAATCAATCATGCTAATGCCTAGTATATGGGATGTAGTTCATTCTCCAATTATCTTTTTAAATGCAAGTAGTTATAATCATATTGATTATATACACAATAGAGTTCACTAAGTGATGATGCCGAAAAATCACAAAATTACCCTTATCACTGAGGTTCAGCTCACTGCTTAGAAATCTGGTCTTTATGGAACAAGCTAGCTAGTTTGTCAGTATAGTTTTACAGTTTCTGTTTCAATAAAATCTTCTTGATTTTCATAATAATTTAAAAAAAATCAAGTCAAGAAGTCATTAATTTAGTGCACTTTAAATGGGTCCGACATATAGGTAACATTCCAACTTTTTTAAAGGGCACGTTGTGGGGATAACTTTAGCGATTGAAGGTGACTTAATCACAATCCACATTATCACACATTAATGGTCATCTTTCATGGGAATAGAAAAGATATGGTCATCTCTTCGACACGATGAGATTAGTACTTCTGGGTCAATGAAAGGTGAGAGGTACAATTGATTGATAAGATCCAATTCAACTACAAAATAAAATTCATTTGATTAGCTCTACAATATGCATGTAACAAACAATGCTATGCGACATAAAATTTCACGACAAGTAACAAGTTATGATTAGTAAAACGTCATTTTTACGTTATATTTCTATTATATACAGGTTATAATACGTCAGTTTAATTGTTGTGAAATATTTTTTTATCTGTTAAGACTTATTGATGGCTTAATTTACCTCTAACCCCTCAAGTCGAGTTAATTTTTTTTCTTTTTTTTAATATATATATGACTAACAATTATGGTTCCCCTTCTTAATCTACAATATGAAAGATAAGATGGAGTCAAATGGACCTAATTCTTTATGAAACAAGACTTGAAAACATGGGGAAGGTTTATTTATTATGGGAATAAGACCTCTAACCCTTTTGTCCCCCAGAGCTTAGGAGCACCATGTTCTACTAATACCTACTTTTCTGAGTTTTCTCTCTCGGTCTTCAAAGGTCCACTTCGTTAAACCTTACTATCATGACTGTCTACCACTTGAAAATAAGAAAATTATGAACAATGCCAAATACAGTAAATTTCACGAATATTTTACACAACAGTTAAATTGACAAGTTTTTACTAATTTTTATCTGAATCCATCATCATTTTTAAACTATGTACCACTAACAATTCATCATATCAGCAATTCAATATGCCGCATAAATTTTGCGAGTTTATGGATTTTCTCAAAAAATCATAAGGGCTATGGGGGGAATATCCACGAGGCAGTTGCACAGTGGGACAAGATGGGCCGAGTTGTTGGGATATTGGGTTTCCCATGGTGGCTTTTGAGCTGTGAGGAAAGGGAATTAGCTAAGATTGATGAAGGCTGATGCAGCAATGAGGAAGACCACGTAGGTCTTTTAAGGACACGGATTGGGACATGGGTGTGCATGTGTGACCAACCTTTTCGGCTTTTTACCAACTGGACTACAGGATTGGATCGCCCCTAAAACAATCCTCACTCCTAAATGATATCCTTTTATTTTTAAGCTCCAATTAGTTCGATTAATGAGTAAAAAGATATTCATTAATATCATAATGATTATCATCAACAAAAAGTTTGAGAAATTTGTTTTGATTTTTATAAACAGTACTTATCATTATCAATTTTTTTTTTTTTTTTTGAGAGAGTTATCATTATCAATGTGATTTCTTATAATATATTAAGAATATTAAGGATATAGTATCAATTATGCTGTTTATATTTCATTCAGAAAAAAAAAATAAAAAAATGGCTTCGTAGGAAGATTAATCAGCTTTTTTTTAGTAAAAAAAGTATTTTTGTTGATACTCGAAAAAAAAAAAAAAAAAAAAGGTTTTTGTTGAATCTATAGAAGTTTGTGTAAATTGTCCTATTTCGTTTAGAATACTGTAGTATGCATCCATAAAAAGTTTGTGTTGTAATTATCAAATTATAAATAAAAAAATCCTACTTCCTTACTTTAAAAATAACTATAAAAAAAAAGTCCTATTTCCTCAAATTGGATGTCGGAGAAGGTTGATTTTGTCTAATCACTTCTTTTTTCTTTTTCTTTTTTAATTTGGAAATATTTTCACTTTCTTTTGATTGCGTTTATTTCTTGGGTTTGCTTCATAACTTGAAAGTTGAAACTCCGATTTTGCCCCTTTTGGATGTTCTCTAATTTAAAATCTGATCTACTTTCCCATTTAAAAAATTCTGAGCTACTTGAGCTTGCATTCGTATACTGAGTTGTGGGCCTCGTGGCCCCTGCAAGATGTTGGGCCGAGGTTTATGAATGACCTAACAGAAAAGACAAAGACCCAATACTTAGAAAGCTAGATACGGCTCTGGCCAAATTTTTCGGGTATATCTTGTGAGCTTGGAAAGATTTTGTATCAATTTTTAAGTTTCTAGAGGATATCTTATATAAAAAAGATAAAGACTTAAAATAGCAAGAGACCAATTTTTAATGAAGACCAAATCAAAGGAATCTCCTGCAAAGAAATGACAAATAAAATGACCAAAATTTAAAAGTTAAATTAGGGTTTTGGGAAAAAGTAGTGGAATGTCCCAAAAGATTTACACTGATTTTTAATACCAAAGTAACAGAGTTGATTTTATCCTCCTCTTGGTTTACAATTGCACGAAAATTTCTCAGGCCCTTGCAGTATGTATTCATGCACAGGAGTCATAATCGCCACAAAGAACATAAAAGAAACAGAGTAGCTAAATTTTTGTCGAATCCTATGATATATAAGAGAGAGAAAACATGAACATTTCTTATTTTTCAATTAACATTGCCCAATAAAGCATGTTATATTAAAGAACAAAACAAAGTTTTTGCACCCTTGACATGGGTGACTAGTAACTAGCCATGTAGCATGATTTTTGAAGAAAGTTACTGCAAATCTGAAAATATTAATCAGACGCTTCCCCCCTTCCGTCCCAACCAAGAAAAAAACCAACTGTACCTACTACTGACAACTTAACAAGAGTGCATATTCAATTATTCAACAAATCAAGTTAACCAATCGACATTTGAAAACAAAATTTTCCTCAAATATCAAAATGTAAATGGTGGTCAACAAAATTCGGGCCGCGTTTTTCTATTGGAAACTCAATTATCTGTTGGCTGCCTGCCTCATATACGACTTGAGTCCCTCCCGAAGATAAAACGCCTTGTCCAATCTGTTACCACCAAAACCCTGTTTCGCCAGCTGACTTGCTTGCTGAAAGTTCAAGAAAAAAAGTTGGGAAAGAATCAAAATCTGATAAATGGAACTCTTTAAAATTAAAGCCAATCAGTTGGCATTGTTGAGTAAAATTGGGTTTTGTCGCGTATATGGGTCTCATCATCTTCTGAATACGAAAGTTGAATTTGATACCCCAAATCATTTATGTAACACCAAAACCGAGAAGAAGAAATAAATTACCTTGTATAGACAGAATACCAAAGCCACTGACTGCTCTGGCCAATGGATACCCAATCACCGGGCAGTTGTGCGGCTGTTTGCTCACCTCCCAAAGGAGCAAACTGTCCAAGATGCTTATACCTGAAAGAGAAATCAACAACGTAAAAAATTGTTAAGATAGACACTTGTTTCATCACTTTGAATTAAGAATAACATATGCTATTTCCAAGCTAAAATAATTCTTTCCATATTAGAATTTAGAACCTTACTAAGAAGTGTGAGTTGATTTAAGTTGAGAGAATGAAAAAAATGTAGAGGAAAGACTTAAAATTAACATTAGCAGAAATAGTAGTAAAAAATGACACACCAATTAGGAAGTAACAGAGTATGACTTCTTTATAAAAAAGGAAAAAGAAAATAGACTTTAGATAGAATAGAACTGGAAAAATAATACAATTGTGGCCATCCATGACTAGTCAGTTGTTGTTGAATATTAGAAACTTAGTACTATATTTAGACAACACACTTTTTGGACTTGATCCCAAAATTCATGATTGTGATTTATGAGGTATTATCTAGCTCTAAAATGGCCATGCGAACACAGTTTGAAATAATAGTTCAAATTGTACCTAAAGGGACGAAACCGATGGCGGCCTGTTCCCCTGAACCTGAGCGGACCCTCTGGATTTTTTTCACACTCTTCCATGCGGTTAAAACACTTAGCAAGGTAGACACCTTGCTGAGATGCAACCTGCATTGTCATTTTGGAAGGCAAACAAAACATACATAAGGATATATGCCTCTGATAGATTATATTATTATAAGGCATGACCAAATAAAAATAACATGAAACCTGAGCCGTAGCCGGAAGATTTTTCA
Organism: Quercus wislizeni; assembly: GCA_023055345.1. Classification (NCBI taxonomy): domain Eukaryota; kingdom Viridiplantae; phylum Streptophyta; class Magnoliopsida; order Fagales; family Fagaceae; genus Quercus; species Quercus wislizeni. The sequence continues at coordinate 4,345,596 of JALGQJ010000023.1, forward strand.
TTTGAGAATCCACTTGGGAAAGAGCTGATTTAAATTCTTCAATATTTAGTTCAATAGATTCTTTTGTATCATCCCCTTTGGATTCCTTCAAAAGATCAAAAATATCGCTCATTTGCTTCTTCTTCAAATAAAGCTCCACTTGAGGGTATCGTTCACAGATGTCATCAATAACTTCTCTGAACTCTTTGACTGTAAGGGTTCCTGAGTTGTCTGCGTCTGCCTTACTAAATATGGCTGAAATATCTTCCTGAAAAGCAAATTCAATAAGGAAAGGAGAAGAGCATAATTAGCAGAATGTGAAGCTTAAAAGAGGGGCTGAAAAAGGAAAGAAATATTTGGACTAACTAGTAGCCCAAAGTAATCCATAACCCTATTTCTCCAACTATTAATTAATTGATATAGATTTAAAAGAAAATAGTTCTCCAGTGAATAGGTTGCAAGTGAAGGACAATGCCACATCAATAACAACTAATGTGGAGGACTGGGAACTGGCTATTGCCAGCAAGCATACTTGGGAAGGAAAATTAGTGTAGTAGAAAATATGCAAGTTCTATATGCGTTTCATGATTCCTAATAAATTACAAATTATCTCAAAAGCTTAAACTATTAAGAAATGATGAATTTAATCATTTAACCATAATTCTAACCCACCCCCTCATGTGTGGGTCTAGACTCTCCATAATAAATGGGGCCCCACACAGCGAATTTTTAACTTATTAAATAGGAGGTAAAGTGGAGACAAGGTTTGAACTCAAAACCCCTCCTTTGATTCCAAGATAAATTACCAATTGTCCCAAAAGCTTGAGCTATTATAAAATGCTAAATTTAATCATTTAACAATAACTCTTTTGATGCCATGCAAAATAATTGAACATTTACAGATTAGCAAAAGTTCCTATTTAACCATAATTCTAACAATTCCCTTTTGAAAGAAAAGTTTTATCAACTCTTTGAAAAAGAGAAATGATTTAGTTGTCATCTGTTATAAGTCTAGTCAGTCATGCCTGCACAACCAAACTTTTTTAGAAAGGAAGAAAAGGAAGAAGTTATAAGCCACATTTGCAGCAGAAAAATTATTCTCATTGGTAAATTCAAATGAATCAGTCACGTCATTAACAGGACAAACATCTCTTGATTGAAAATTCAATGAATGTTGAGTTTGATGTGCATATATGAACTAGAAAATTAATAGAGTATAGTACCATGACTTTGCGCTGATTTATAGTGGCACAATCACCTAGTGCATATATGCTGTCACATCCCTCAACTCGCAGCCATTCATCAGTTGCTAAAACACGCCTGTTGGCCTGTTTTAAGGAAACCCAATTATTAAATGAAGTGGTAAATGAACATAAAAAGGATCAGCTCATGAAGTTTTAGTAGTAAATGATATCAAAAACTATATGTAAAGCAGCATTTTAATAATTCAGAGGTTCAGGTAAAACAGACCTGACCAATTTGCTTCATAAAATCCACTATGATGGGACGAGTTCCAATGCCAGTTGACCAGACAGCCATTCCATATGGCAAAACAGAGATTTGCCCATTTTTCATTTCTTTAGTACTGATTTCTTTTTCAGATACTTTCACAACCATTGATCCTGTTTTCACATCAATACCATCTCGTCCAAACTTGTCTTCAGCAAAAGTTGTGATTCTTTTGTCAAACCTGCAAAAGTATGAGAAATTTCAAGTAAAGGAAGAACTGACTCTCCTAGCGGACCTAGCATACCATCCAAATTTTAGAAAATGAAATTCAAATCAGTGATAGTGTGCATGCACTTATTAGGTGGTCATAAAAGATAGACATGTTAGGTTAGCTTTCTAAAATGCACTTATAAAGTAATAGACATATCATGAACACGATGACAGATTTACTTCCAAGAAACATCCATTGCAAACATTGTTGATTAAATTAAATTAAATTCACCACTAAGATCTTATTTTCTCACCTGCTTTCCTTAAAATTTACTTTCATAAACTTCAGGAATTGTGGCCATCATCACATCCTTAAAATATTTAATTAGAGCCAGCACACAAACTTTACATATTTTCTTATGCTCAAAATATAAAAGGAACAGTGAGACAAGCCTTACCATAGAACTTTGTGGTCCTTTTGCACCTTTTTGAAAGAGTAAGTCTCAAACAATCTAAAATATGGAGACAGACATTTCTTATTTTTGTAAGTCCCCAAAAGTCACATTGGTGAATCCCCAAATAATGTTTTGGCAGCACTTATCAGGTTTTATGACAGTTCCCAAACTTATAGTATTCAGATGACAGATGGTTTACGCAATATTTTTATAGAGAAAATTCACCTCCACATCTTAAATCATGTTAAACACTTGCAGTCTGGATATCATTATCAACTCAATGTCCTCTTTCAGATTGATCATGTCAATAATGCTGTTAAGGCACTCAGCGCTCACTAAATGCTGCAATCCTCTATGAACAAGGCCAACTACAGATAAAGCTTCTATGGCTTGGACAAAAATTACATGTCTGACTAAGTGAACACAACTGAACTAGAAAAAAAATCATACATTAAAAGCTTAAGAGGATAATGCATCATGAACAACAAGGTATCAACTCCAAAAAAAAAAAAAATGACAGGCTTTGAAGTGTCACATTCTTACATGTTTAAAATATGGTCGCCTGCCTCAAGAAGTGTTATTTTAACCTGGTCTTTAACCCTAGGATATAGTGTCACTAGATCCTCTTTGACAAAATCATGAAGCACCGCAGCAAACTCCACACCAGTTGGGCCACCACCAACAATAGCAAAATGAAGAATTCTCTTCCTCTCTTCTTCACTTACATTTGGTAGGCTTGCTCTTTCAAAGCAATCAATAATTGTTCTTCTGATCCTCTGAGCATCTTCTACTTCCTGCACTAAGACATAAAATTCCCAGGGATGAACAAGAAACAAGAAACATACACATGCATGGAAATGTTCTGTTCAAATACTGAAATTCCCAAAGCAATAAATAATTTTTCTTCTTTCTCTCTCCCTCTTGTTGTCAGGGGAGGGGCTAGAAAAAGATCTTCTGAAAAAGGGAAGCTTTCATGGGAATTCACCAAAACATAAACTAACAAGGTTGCAATAAAGTTACCTTCAGGAAATGACAATGCTCTTCCACACCAGGAGTATTGAATGTATTAACACGGGCTCCAACAGAAATGATAAGGTAGTCAAAGTCCACAACAAATTCATCTTTCCCATTTTGAGTAGACCGACAATAGATTTTTTTGTTTTCTGCATCAATCTTGAAACATTCTGCTTCACAGTATTGAACGTCTGAATGTTTCTGCTTGAGGAAAAGTCAAGAAAAGCATTGTCCAATTATATACATCATCTCTAATAAATGACAAAAGCTACCTAGCATGTGAAAATGGTAACCAAGCGGCTATCAAACATAAACCAATAATTATTGGGCCATGTCCACAGACTCAATATAGTAAATATTTTCTATTTTCCAAAGAACAAAGGGATCCATCAAATTCCTTTCCAAAATCTACAATCACATCTGACACCTGAGCAACACATTTTGCAGGCATCGAATAATAATTTGTCATCTATCCATGGTCTCATTTTCACCCCTCTTCATATTTGTGGTGTCCTCAAATGGTTGCTTAAGGATGTACAAATCTTTTTGCATAGTTTTTGTTGTCTTATTGGCTTCATTCTGTTCCTTCTCCTCTTTCTTTCTATTTTCATTTACTTCGATGGTAGGCAAAAAGTGGCTGCATATTGTTATTGTACCCCTATTCCCATGTGTTTGAAGGTTTATTATGATTGCAGAATTTATTTTTACTCATGGATATTTATCTAGAAATCTTCTTTCCCGTAACAAACACCCAAGCATAATCTCTATTACTTAAACCTTCACGTTCTCAAAGGGAAAACAGTTGTTGTTTTTTTTTTTTGATAAGTAATAAAACATGTAGAAAAACAACAACTGTGGAAAACAGTTGTTGTTTTTCTACATGTTTTATACACACACTTGCATATACAGGCATACAAAAATAAGATTAAGATATTAGACACATTTTCCAGTGCAGTAACAAGGCCCTCAATGACTCAACAGCCTTCAAGAAAGAAGAAATATCAGAATAGAAGGCTTGAAGCTACAGACCACATTGTTGACATCGTCTTTGCATACAGAAAACATTGAAGAACTACTTTTACCATCAGAGAAATTTAATGCGCAGAAACACAATCTTCTCAGATTTTTCAAAATTTTATGGCATATACTACAGTGCCACTGTAACTTGGCCTTTCTTCAACTGGTTTTATAACTACTCAAAAATTTGATTTTCCCATTTTCTGTCTATTTCTTATAGCATCCAAATCTGCAATCTTAGTTATGTTTGTCCCTAACACTATAAAAGCATAGATTATCTAACATAATCACATAATAAGCAACATTCTTATGCAATTCACTTTTGATTACCTTCCGGACAATGTTGCGAATTGGTTCAACAATGCTGCGAGGTTCGACCGTACCACATGTAACACTTGGCAGCAAAGGAGTGAATGCAAAATAATTACGGGGCGATATCACTTGAACATCGTATGTGGGGCTGTTCAAATTCTTCAAGAAACTAGTTCCAGCCCAACCAGTTCCTAGTACCACCACCTTCTTTTTCACGTTCTCCGATTCAGATGAAGCAATGGGAGGAGCACCATTGGTCGAGTTTGCCTCGGCATAAGCCACAAGGCCCCCACCACTGCAACGAGAAGCAACAAACACAAGCCAAACAACACAATAAATCAAATCATTAACTCACATATCATAACATTTTACATTAAAAATCGAATTGAAAAATACAAATTCGCTCTGGAAAGGGATTAACAAAGAAACGGCCATTCAATCTAAAATCTCTATTTTTTTTTTTTTTTTTAAAAAAACAACATTTCAAGTTCACAAAACTGCGCTATGTTATAACAACTCACAATCTTATAGAAATAGCAATTAAAATTCAATGTGCTCAAAGCACAATTTTTCATTATTCGATTAAAAAATATCTTAACACAAAATCTTTGAGCTACCTAAAATTAATTAATTTTTTTTTTTTAATTTTCTATATGTTTATGGCTGAGTTGTACGGATCTGATATTAATTTGAACATGTTGATGTAATTCAGTTTTCTCAAACTTTCAGAGTTCAAATTATAGATCTAATATTCTAAAATTTTCTATTGGAATGAGCAAAAAAAATCTAGAAGAATCTGATTCCGGAAACTTCCAAAAGAATTGGAAAACTACAGAGCACATGGAATTCTGGATTAGAACACAACGAAATGCAAATCATAGCTTTGTAGAATCACACTACAACTAATTCGTTACAAAATCATTCATTTCCTTCACGAGCTTAGCAAGATTTGAATCCAAAAAAAATTAAGTAAAACATTGGAACAAATAAATTCAAATAACAGAACATGAACTACAATCAAATTAAGCAAATATGTAAACCAATTAGCATTGTAAATTTATAATCGAGCACAAAACTCGAAAAGCACAGAGAGAGAGAGAGAGAGTACCTGACTGTGAAGACCACGAGAAACTTGGAGAGTGAAGGATAGTCATTGAAAGCTCTAGAAACTCTCTCATAGAAAGTGAAACTCCGCATATTTGCACAAAGTTTTTCCAAAAAGCTTTAGATCTGTAGCCAAAAAACTTGGAGAGAAAGAAGAATTGAAGAAAAAGAGAGAAGAAGAAAGATTTAGAGAGAGAGAGAGAGAGAGAGAGAGAGGTTGTTACTTAAATATAAGTAGAATTAGTCTAGAGGTTTTGGTCTTTGGTCTGAGAGAGAGAGAGAGAGAGAGAGAAAGGGAAATCCGGAGAAGTGGGAGGGAGTGGGTGCAAAGAGAAATGAACCGAACGTGAAGGAGAGAGATCTCTGGGTGTCTACGTGTTTCCCGCGCGTCGGGGTCACGATGGTTTTGCTGCTTTGCTGTGCTGTACCGTCACACTGTCACAGTCTTGAGTTGTGAATCGTGATTTCATTTTTCTTTTCTTTTTTTTTGACTTGGCGGCCAAGGAAGTGGCATGCGGCACGTGTCTTACGAAGAGGATTCTATGACTTTGACACGTCGGGGCAGGGTGGCCCCACACCACTTGTTGTGAATTTCTACTTGAGTAATGCTGGTGACACACACTTGTGCACAACTTTGTGCCACAACTCGCCACATGGCGAGTTGTGGTTGGTTGGAGTGTGTCCCCACATGACCCACTAACACACTCCAACCAACCACAACTCGCCATGTGGCGAGTTGTGGCACAAAGTTGTGCACAAGTGTGTGTCACCAGCATTACTTAGTCAGTTTTACACATTTTCACCGCAACAAAACTTACGTGGCATTTAGTTATTAGTTGTTACATATAGACCAAAAAGTAATTTCATATGTTAGTTTAAATTAGAATAAATAAAAATTTAATTTATTGTGAAATTGTTGTAATAAGTTGTGGGTGTAGAACTTTTCCATTTTATTTTGAGCGGTGATATAGATACTACAAGTTTGACTATGTTGAATTTATAAATAGACGTGTCACCAATCATTAGGAAATAATTTAAACATTCATTTATATAATGGTTGAAACAAACTAATTATATTCACTGTCATGTAAATTAATTTGTAGTAAAATTTGGAATACTTTTAGCATTTTTTTTAGTTGGAAAAATTGTGAGATTCAACTACCTACTAATTAGCATCGTTGTGTGCTCAACAATACTACTAACACAACCATTCTCACAACTAATTCTATAACTTATTGTACAACAAAAAGTAGTTGGTTGCACAAATAAGTAAATCAATAATGGTTAGAAAATATCGACCATTCGCATAAAGAACATTTTGTTGAGACACTACTTCCTTATTTATATACTATACTTACTATACTACTTTTTAAGGGGTTTTTCCTGTTTGGATTCCTCATTTTTTAGTTTAAAAATGCTCCTACACCTCTATGTTTAAGTAGAGACAAAATTAAAGGACATTCTGGTAAAAATGTAATTCTAACTTCCACTAAAACATTGCCTAAAAAATATGACTACTTTCTTGTAATTTTTCAAATTACTTTCTATGTTTAAGTAGAAACAAAATTAAAGGACATTCCGGTAAAAATGTAACTCTAACTTCCACTAAAACATTGCCTAAAAAATAGGACTACTTTCTTGTAATTTTTCAAATTACTTTATCCACTTATAAATTAGATTCATTTAAAAAAAAAAAAAAAAACTTATAAATTAGATTCTCAAAATAAAAACACTTTTTTTTTTTTACTAAAAAAAAAAAAGCCTCACCACACGCGCGTAGTGCGTGTGATGAGGCTAGTTTATATAAGAAATGTTATATCCACAACATTTTCACAACATTTTTAGAATAAATGCTCTGTGGTGTGTATTATTAATGGGCAAAAAAATAATTTTAATGATGAATTCAAATTAATAAACTGTAACAACCTGTCAACTAAGATTTGTTGTGAAAATATTATAGACGTAACACCTCTTTATTTGTATATAGTGATACATAAACCAAATTAGCTAAGTTAATTAAAAAAAGAAAACTCGGATAAACAAGCCATATATAAGGATGAATCCACCTATAGATCCTATATATAAGGTCTTACCTTACATGAGTGGAAATGTGGAATGCATAATGTACTGATTATACAAAATAATTTCTTTTATGCATAATTTGTAATTATGCAATTCAATCTATATTTAAGCTATGAAGTATGAACTAAAAGAAATAATGAAAGATAAATCGATTTACAATTTAAATTGATGATATTTTTCACCTTGAACCTAAAAAAGCATCCATTTGTGGTCTAATGGTATATACTGTATTCCTTTACCAAGATGGTCAAGCTTCAAACCATAGAAAAATATGACTCCCATATAATATCTAGCGTAATGTGAAAGAAATTAAAATTTTGAACTGGTGAGTACAGATGATCTAACAATATTATAATTTTTTTAAAAATAAACTAAAATTTAATTGCGAATGCCATTTCTTAACAAAGAGTGCGAATTCAAATAATTTACCTAACACCTTTCTGTTTACAATTTTTAGTATGTAAATACCAAAAAAGGTAATTGGTGTGGTTCTTCTACTAAAATATTACCAATTAAAATATTGAGTTGCTTTAAATGGTATTATTTTAATTGAATTGAGGTTTTTTAATGTCTTTTTAGTGGCGTAGCCGTAGATTCATATGTGATTATTTATTTATTTAATCATGCAAATAGGAAATGATAATAAAAATCAAACAATTAGATCTCTTTTTTTTTTTTTTTTCCTCTCTCTTCACCACACCCCCCCCCCCCCCCAAAAAAAAAAAAAAAATCTCTCTCTTCGATCTGACTCGACCCAATGATCTGTTTTCAACATAAAGTCATGAGTCATCGCTGGTCCATGTCAATCAACGTTTTAGTAATGAAAAAAAAAGGGTCTTTATTAGATTATCTTTCTTTTATAGTAAATTAATTTATTTAAAGTTTCTCAAAAAAAAAAAAATTTATTTAAAGTTTCACATAATATTAATAATAATACTTTCTCAAAAAAAGAAAGATATAATAATAATGTATTACTGTATTAGCTAGAAACGGTATGTGTCATGTGCATGGATTTGTATCTCCTGATTTAATTAGACATATTTTTCTGGCAATTAAATGCCAGTAATGAGATTTCAATATTGATGGTTACATACATACATTGCATGACGAATTGAATCAAAAACTAGTGATTCAATCTTCATCATGATGTAGGACTTGAATGGTTGAACTTGAACCTCAGCATCCAACTTTGAAGTTTGAACTGAGACTTTTTTGTCAAGTTGAATGTAAGTTAAAATCTCCCCTCCCCCGCTAACTTTTCTTTTTCTCTTCCTCGAAATGTTTTTAAACAAATCGAACCTTGCATCATGCATGGGCCCTTATGGTTTGGCTTGGCTTTTGAAGTGATGTAAACGCGTTTAATGAGTCTTTTTTTTTGAGAAGGAGTTTAACCAGTCTTAAAAGTTCTTTTTAACAATAAATTATTAATGAAAAAGTTTAGCTCCAAACATATTTGCAACTTTGGACACCAACTATCAATAAGAAAATAACTTGTGTCGTGTGACTCACTTGGCTAGGTTAAGTGAGCGATGTGCACTACAAACAAGACAAAGTTTAACTACAAAATTGGTTATAGTTTAAGGTTACAACATTACTTAATAAAATAAATATTACTACATATCTTGAAAATCTAATCGTTGAATTGCATGTTCTTTGCGTTCTTAATTCTTAATATACATATCAAATTTTGTGTCAATCAGATATTATTTACTATATGATCTATAAATTTATATTTTATGTATAATTTTAAATTATAAAAGTTACGTACAATTTAAACAATTTATTGATAAAAATAGTTATTGATTTTTAATTTTCTATAAATTTTGTAAGCATGGAGGATATAAGAAGAAGATGTAATCCAATAGTGTATTTGTCAAAATTTACAACTAATAAAAATATATTGAGTAAGGTTATAACCTTAGATTATAACTAATTTTGTAACTAAACTTTATCCTTGCAAATAATAAGAACAAATATTATATTCCTATTGGTTATTAATTGGAAGTAGAACCCAAGGCTCCAAACATGTTTGAACTTTGAAGTCAAGCTTTGTCTAGTTACCAAACATTTGGAAATTAAAGAGCTAAAGTTTTTATGTGATGGTTGAATAGACTATTCAATTTAGTTTTAATGACACGAATTTTTTAATGAGTTATGTGACATAATTTTTTTAACTAAATAATAAACATGGACAATCTTATAAACCGCTGCATAATATGTTGGAAAAAAATAGTTCCAAATTGGTTCACTCAAAAGTTAAAGAGTTTTTCAATTAAAACTATATATTACACAAACTTTTCAACTAAAATTTGGAAAAAGTTTAGCTTCAAACTAGTTTAAAGTTATCTTTTTCTATTCCACTATGTGATAACTGATAATTGAAGAGATCATTAATGTGTAGTTTTAGTCACATAATTTTGTTAATAAATTACATGTCTTGTTTAAATATAAAAATAAATAGCCTTATAAATTAAAAGGTAGTCATGAGTTAAAGAATAAAGCTTCTAATTGATTTGGAACTCAACTTTTTCTTTAAAACTTTACTCCCCACGCCAATGCATAAATAACAAACAATCATTGTCTTTTTTTTTTTTTTTTTTGGTTAAAAGAAATGGGGGCCTTTATTGCTAGTTTTGAGTCTTTTGACTGAGAATGTGAAGAAAAGCAAGTGGGAACTGGGAATGGGAGGCTGTATTGAATGGATGTTACGTACCTTGACGTCACAATCCAAGTTGGACATTTTATGATTTATGAATGCCATGGTATTGGAGAAACAGACTCGTGCGGTACAATGCTGACTTGAATTGCTAGGAATTTTCTGGCCTCGATTTCTGGAAGAATGCTACTCTGTTGGGTCAGATTCTGGTGTCTAGACAGCCTGGTCCTGCCTTGTATATTTGACATTTCCATTTTCCACACATGGCCCTTAACTTGGAGCACAATTCTTGGTTATTTATTAGGTGAAATGCTTCTGGTCCTTCCGCATGGGGAAAAAAAATTATATATTAATTAGTGGTATATTAGTTTTTTTTTTTTTTTTTTAAGTTAAAAAGTATTCATAGTTTTTTCTTTGGTTGATAGTTGATGCTTTGTATTGTTCAACCGAAAGAAGTTTGTTGCTACTTGTGTTTCAACTTTCAATATCAACTTCTATGTCTTCCATTCAAAAAAAAACTTTTAATATCAACTGGTATTTTTAAAATAAAAACTTTTTTTTTGAATAAAAAATGGTCTCCGGTGTAGAACTTATCGACTTCATACTATGTGATAACAATAGATAATATCATGTGTATCACCAAGGCCTTGTTGGGACTATTACTCGAATTGCTCACAGGTGAAGCAATTCAAGAATTCCTACTGTCAAGCCACACACTCGATATGGTAGAGAAACAAACTTTTAATACAACTTTTTGAAATCAATTAATATCACAAAAATGAGAACATTTTGAAGGTTGACAATATTGACAACCTTTTATGTAACTTTTATAGTCAAACAAATTTACAATGGAAAGCAAAGTAGTACATCAGCACAAGCATGTTTACAATATGGTTTCGATCTTCAAACTAATACATGATGATGAATATCTTACATTCCAGCCAAAGATCCAGATGCCCCTAACACATTCTTGTCGTATACGAAACAATATGTAACATGCCCTTTTCAAATCTGAACGCCCCGAATTCTCCCGATGATAAATTCTTGGAATATGTAGAAGTAGAAACATGATGTAACATGCTCTTTTTTTCTTTTTAATAGAAATATTATATTAAAGTAAATTGCACTTAGCATGAAAAATGTAAAATTAGAAACATGATGTAACATCCCCTCAAAAAAAAAAAAAAAAAAAACGTGATGTAACACACTCTTTTTTTCCTTTTTAATAGAAATATTAAATTAAATTAAATTACATTACATTTAGCATGGAATACGTAGAAGTAGAAACATGATGTAACACGTTCTTTTCCCTTTTTAATAGAAATTTTAAAATAAATTAAGCACTTAGCAATTAGCATGGAATATGGGAGATGCACTCTTTTTTATGATCTTTAAAATTAGGACAAAATTTAGTTTCAAACTAGTATTAAGAAATCTCTTCCAATTTACTATGTAACTATTTGTAAGTTTATTCATGCTTATTTTTTTAACAAGTTATATGACCAATTAAAAATATAAAATCTATAGTGCGGTGATTACTTCACAAGTATAAGTGCTTGTGAGGTGTGAGGGGAAAAGGTCGGGATTCAAGTCTCCAGGAGAGAGCTTCACACACATATACACTTAGATTAGGCTAGAGTAGAAATTCTATCTTGTAAAATATATATATATATATATATATATATATATAAAATACTTAACTACACAATGGATTGGAAGAAGATAACTCTAAATCTATTTGGAGTTAAATTTTTCCTAAAAATCATACTGTTGGCATTAAACATTAAAAAAAAGCAGAGATATTCAGTATTTTAAAGTGAAACAAAGAAAAAGAAAAAAATGCAGCTTTTGTTGGTCATATGGCATAACGATTTTATTAAGAGCATCCTTATCAAGGATGCTAAAATGGATATATCCTAAATTTTAGCATCAAAACACCAAAAAAGCAACTCCATCAAAGCTTTCAAATTGTAAAATTTTTGGCATACTTGCACAGTGAGCTTGTATTAATACAAGCTCACTGTATCCTGAATTGTAAAACAAAAATAGTTTTTTATTCTCATGTGGTGAGGTGGTTGGCTGGTTGTTTGTGTTAAGTTGTTTTATTATTATTTTAATGAGTAGTTTATATTATTTAAATGAAATGGTAAAAAATATAGAAGTTTTGATGTTTGATGTATTTTAAAGTGGGATGGTATAATAAATAAAATAGATTTTTGAAGTGTTAAATACTAAAAATTTTAGAATTCTTGATAAGGATGCTCTAATAAAGGGTGTTTACCGATCACATAATAATAATTGTGGGGGAGGAATTTGTTCCTAGCCACCCGCAAGCTTGTTTGTCCGCTTTGGGGAGCTAAGCCCGCATGGTTTTGTTCTCAAGCGACATAGGAAGACTTTGAGTGCAGTCCCACATCAGCAAGAAAAGTGCCCCACTCATGCCTTATAAGTGCTTGGTACAAGCATGTGTAGTGGTGGTACACTCATGCCCGCATGTGTAGTGGTGGTATGCTTGTACCAAGCACTTATAAGGCATGAGTGGGGCGCTTCTCTTGCCGATGTGGGACTGCACTCAAAGTCTTCCCATGTTGCTTGCGAACAAAATTGTGTGGGCTTGGCTCCCCAAAGCGGACAAATAAGCTTGTGTGTGGCCAGGAACAAATTCCTCCCCCACAATAATAATAATAACAATTAGTCGCTAACCCGTGCGATGCACGAAAGAGTTGAGCAAAAATTTTAAATTTTCACTTTTGCTTAAAGTTATGATCACTTGAAAATAACAGTTACAATTGAAAAGGGGAAAAAATTCTAATGCCAATGATAAGTTCAACACCAATAATAATTTGGTATTTCTTTGATATCAGTAATAATTTGTTATACCTAAAATTTATGCTAAAAAAGACGACATTAATATATAATTGATATTTCTTGAGAAATCAGTAGGTTGATAAGTCTCGTACACCAATGATCTTGAAGCTTGATCCTGAAAGCAGATAACAAGTCAGAGGGGACCGGCCAAAAGTCCTCTGATGGTAAAGTTAGTAAACTTGTAATTTTTCGGTAGGAGAAGAGAATTTTTTCTGGAAACTCAGTGTCTTTTTTTTTCTTACCTTTACACGGGCCAATGCTTATATAGCATACGTGGAACGGTTATATAACCGTTCCTTTTGTTCAGGAATTCATAACCACTGTGGAAGTTAAGATACTTGAACCGGCGTTTCATAAGCAATTGTAGAGGCTTCGGATCAAAAAGTCATAAATGGTTCCTTACGCACAAATTGAGAAGCATGTTTAAGGAAAACTCAATGTGCTCGTCCGTCCTTGGTCAAGGACGGACGACATGACTAAGGACGAGTTTAGTAAGTTCATGTTGGGAGCCAATATGCTCATCCGTCCTTTATGAAGGATGGACGATCATATCAGTGCATGACCCACTCGTCCAATCGTTTACCTCCTTCTCACGGACGCCCTTTTATGGATGGCAAGCTATACTTGTTACACGACCAATAATTATTCCCAATACTTGGAAATCATACTCAATAGGAAAAATATTTTTTTAAAAAGATTAAAGAAATTGTTAACAAACTTGGAATAACAGTATTATAAGTTATTAAAATATAAAGGAAATAATGTAAATAATCTAATATAAAAGGATTGAAGAAATTTTTAACAAACCTGGAATAGCAGTTTTATAAGTTATTAAAATGTAAAGGGAATAATGTAAATAATCTAATATCACTCAACCTATTTTATAATTTTAAAAAATCAATCAATGAGCCCATAAAAAAAAATAAAAAAAAAATCAATAAGTACCGCAGAAGAGAAAGTGACATGAGGATGAGGGTGGGAAAATACCCTTTTTTTTTTTTTTTTTTTTTTTTTTTTTTTTTTTTTTATAGAAACAGGTGGGAAATTACTTGGGTAAAAAGAAGTTTTAAATTCCTAAATTGCATAAGTCCAATCCGTATTTTCCTCTTTATATTTATTCTTGCTCCACCATTTTTTTAATTCTCTCATCTTTATTTCTTTGTTATTTTTTTTTTCTCTTATCTTGAATTGTTCTCATCCACACATTTAAATTATTTTTACTTTCCCAATACCTTGACTTTTCTTTCCCAAAGGCTACACCATCAAATGTTCTATTCTTTATTCTCATTCTCACAGATCTCTTCCTATCCCTCCATATCAGCCTCTTCATTCTCTTCCTCACAAATTAGTTTCAATCACAGAAACAATAAAAATGCAAGATTTTTCTTACATATTGCATCGTCATCATGCTCTTTTTTTTTTTTTTTCAAAAGATTTTGCAGAAGGATTCATCTCAACGTTTTGACAGATCTCATGGTGGTTGAGGCTTCAACAATAATAATAAGGTGCTATGAGCCTGTAAAATACTACCTTATAGGCTTATAGCATAAGGTGCTGTGAGCTGGTAGAGGAAGGTAGGGAAGAGATGGCAGAGCATCGTGAAAGGGAAAGGCAGAGCATCGTGTATTAGAAAACTTTTATTTTGTGGGTATGGTGGGTTTTCATTGAGGAATTTGTGGGTCTTTAGATGCGATGCGATGCGATGTGATGCTTTGCTGTTGGTTTGCTGTGAGTCTGATCGAGAAGGAGCTGGTAGAAGAAGGCAGGGAAAAGATGGCAGAGCATCGTGAAAGGGAAAGGGAAAGGCAGAGCATCGAGTTTTAGAAAAATTTTATTACTTTTTTTATGTTTTTTTTTTTAATACTGTGCCGTGAAAATTTGTGGTAGCATCAGAGATTTCGGACATATATATATATATAGGCTTTTTTTTTTAGCAAAAAAAAAATTGTGTTTTTATGATATATATATATATATATATATATATAATTTTTATTTTGACAAACTAATTTATAAATGGATAAAACAATTTGAAAATTAACAGGAAACTTGTCATATTTTTTAGACAATATTTTAGTGGGAGTTAGAGTTGTATTTTTATCAGATTGTCCTTTAATTTTGTCTCTACTTAAATATAAGGATGTGAGAGTATTTTTGAACTAAAAAATAAGAAATCAAAACAGAAGAAGCCTTTTAAATAGTAGTATAGATAATAATACTTGGGGGGCTATAATAGAGAATCTGACGTAGTGCCCCATGAAATAGGCAGATGGGCCTTGGCTTGTAATTATTTTGGTGTATATGGGTCAAGGCTGCCCATTCCTCCTCCATTGGAAAGAGCCTTGTATTTTGGTTCTTCTATGTGAGATGTCTTACTTTGATGTGTTAATTCTCGTAGCATGTGAAATTCACATATGTGCCATTTGATGTTGTGACTTGTGAGAGAATGATCTTATGGAGCTATTCCATGTCCACGAGATGCTTCCTTTTAACATGAGGCCCAACTAAATATGATTCAAGAATCTGGCCCATATGTGATGTATATGAGTTAATATTCTCTTGAGGATGGCCTATGTATATGATTTTTTAAAGTTTTGCAAGTCTTCCCTGTGGCAAAAAACCAAATAATATTATTACTATTAAATAATAATAAAATGTGAGAAAAACATTTAGTTTTGCTAAAGCACTCAACACTGTTGTTGAGTTCGTTGGAGACCGGAAAAAGAGTTTTGCTCACTAAAATTTGGAAAAAAAAAAAAAAAAATAGTTGTTGAGCTCGTTGTGAATGCTTTAAGGCCATCTCTCCTAAAACGGGTACAAAAAAATAATCCGAACAATCATTCCTTGAGCCTTACAAACCAAGCCCAACATGTTCAAGTGTGCAAATACCTTCTTCTTCCTCTTCCCCTTCCGCTTCCAGATATTCTTCTTGTTTTTTGTTTTGTTTGACCCAAAAAAAAATACTTGTCATAAAAGAAAGGAAAAAAAACAAAGAAATTACATATAGAGGGAACCAAGACAAGCTCTCTCCTGAAGCCTAGAGTAAAAATTAGGATCATAGCAAAATTTCAAGAAGTTCAAAGATCAATTACTATATCATCAAACAAATGTTAAAATTTCAAATTTTTGTGATCTAAAATTGTGTATAAAAAATAAGTTTATTGATCAAATAGTAAATAATATCCGATTTGAATGAAATTTAATATACATATTAAGAACCTAAAGAACATGAAATTTAATTGCTAGATTTTCAAAATTCACACTCAAAAAATAAATATATAAGAAGTTTGAAAAATTTATCTCCAAACTAGTTTGAAAAAACTTTATTCTTAACAAAAACCTACAAAAGGATAACAAAGCCCTTAAAGATCTAATATTTGCTATAATGGACACTATATATCGACTGACCAGTGAGGCTCTACAGTTAAGCAATGGAGAGGATGGGCAACATTTTAAGCATCCACTTCTTTAGGTTTGGAAATGGCAAAAAGAGTAGTTTGAGATTTTACTCATAAAGAATCACCCAGTGAGATAAACATGGTCTGACCTGACTGTTGAGTCAAATTTAATTTTAACTGTTGCCAAGGGCCAGAGGAGTAGGGGACTTCTGTGACGTAAAAGATAAAAACTCAACTAGCGTAGCGTGTAGCTCACAACTTCCCATATCATCTTGTGTGAGTAAAAGCCAAAAGATCAATGATACTTGGGGCTCCTTAAAGTTGTTTGTTTCAAGCCATATAAAGTGAATCACAACAAACAACTACGAACACAAGAAAATTCATGGAGTCCTCATGTGACAGGTTGAGAGTGAAAAAAGCATTAAGTGGCATTTCATATGCATTTGAGAAGTTCATTAAAGGAAACTTTATCGTCCATGGGGAGTTGGACCAAATCATTTGAGCTATAGTACATTCAATGAAGATGTGCTCAACGGGTAATTCTTACATGCTTCGGGAGCAATGCTCCCTCCTCTCATAGAAGAGGTGGGCCTCATAGTGGGACCCAAGCATGGGGCTCACCCCTCATGTGAGAGGAGGGAGCATTGCTCTCGGAGCACCTAAGTTTTTTCCGTGCTCAACATACCTACTTAAAAGATAGATAACATCCTCCCTAAGAAGAAAATATCTCTTGTACTTATAGAGTGCGCTTCTTACAAGTACGTGGTCTTATGTATCTTTTGGAAACATTTGAGTAGTAGGCTCAATAAACTTGAAAGACATAACATAAACTTAGAGATCCTAAGTTTCATCCACCACACTATTAGTAGTCCATAAGATTTTAGAGTATTAATATCCGATTTCTTTAACAAATTTCATTTTACCATCTTAAAAACTATTTTATCTATTATACCATACCATTTTACAACACACCCAACATCCCCACTTTTATTTTCCTATTCAACTCATTAAAATAATATATATTTTATAACATCACCTTAAATGGAAATTATTTTATCTAATTAACTCATATAAATAAAAATTATAATGTAGTTATTAATTATATGCATAAGTTTGTGAAGGTGTAAAAACTTTTAATCGTGGTTTTTATAATATATGAGAAAAAAATAAGATAATTAAGTAGCTCATGAACAAGCCTAAGCTTGTTTGACAAAAAAAATAAATAAATAAAATAAAACTAAATTTAAACATGTAATTAAGTTTGTTGATGAATTTGAGTTTGATTTCTACTTGAAATAAATTTAATGAATAACTTTATATTTTTAATATTCGGTTCAACTCGTTCATATCCAAACACGTTCTAATCATGACTCGATATAGGACCTTTTGTGGATAAGCAACTTTCTTAGTCAAACCCAATAGGGTAATATAGAGGAAAACTTACCACTTGAAGATGAAGTCCAAATGAAAGTGTCAGGATGTTGGACTTGTGGTAAATGAATCCTCGGAATATAGATGGTTGATTGATAAATGGGGGACGGAAAGGCTTAGGAAAGTTGTTCTATTTAGCAAACTGTTTCCTTACATGGAAGAGAAAGCGTGCTGAATACATCTTTGTTGGTCTAAAATTGAATGCAAAAGTTGCATTTAAGGATGTGGGAAGAGAGTCACCCAATTAAGTTTACTTCACTATCATCATTGATTGGGCCAATAATTTCATCGTGAAACTGTTTAAGATGGCCATAGAGCAGAGCTGTTTTTAGATTGACATCACAGTCAGACTTTTAAAGGCTCAATTTTTATTATTATTTAAAGTCTTATTTGCTACTGACCACTGTTTTGTTCTCATCGAAAATTAATGAATGGTATTTCAAATGATGTAGGCAGGTTACCAACTATTTTCGTATGTGGAAAATGGATTCCAGAATTCAGAAATGACATTGCAAATTGCAATCTCCCCTGTCCTCTATTTGGGATTCAAAATACTCCATTGTTTTCATGAAGTCATTTTTGCAACCAATCAAGTTCATTTCCTTTTATTGCGATTTAACATAGAGTCATGCGCGGTGCGCCATGTTCTTCAATAAATTATTTTGGCATAAATCCAATCAAGTTCATTTCCAAACCCCATGTTGATGTTTCCACCTTTATTGTCCTTCCCTTTAAAAAAAAAAAAATCTTTTTCATATCTTTAGGAGATAGTTAACCTTGTATTGGGTTCTATTTGTTACAATTGAATTCTTGAAAATTTTTGGAATATTGATACGGATCACAAAAAGAATAATAGTTTTTTTAAATTAAATTAGTGAAAGATTGACATTTACTTGAATAAGAGCTTACACAGGAGAAAGTTGTGTGAAAAGAAAAGAAAATGTTGAATGGGAAAACTAGTAAGAGTTTAAAATATTGGATTTTTTTTTTTTCAATCGTTAAATTGCTAAGCTATGATAATCTTACTAAATCAAACATAAATTTAGATTGTTGTGGAAATTTCCTTAAGAAAGTTTCTAGCAAAATTTAGGAAGAAAATCACACAAATTCTTTTATTTTTTTGGCACATAAATTCATTTATTAAAGTGATGGGAATTAAGACTTACGAACACATTTTGTCATAATTTTCAGTAAAACATTTACCAATCTTAAGAATTAGCGTTATTTATATATAAATTGGCATCAATTATGCAATGGAGTGAGGAAAGATCAACTTCTTTTGAAAGTGAACATTTGAATGGAAAAGATCTTTGGCCAAAAAGGTATGAATGAAGTGAAGATGACTCAACTTCTTTCCAAAAGGCAGCTAGTTGGAAACATGAATATGAAAAAGGATAAAAATGACCAAGGAGCCTAGACCTAAATTGATCACGACCTTTACACTAGATTTTCATGCTTTTGTATGTCAAATCTCTATCACTGCAAGTAATGTGTTCATGAACTTCTCACCTATATCACATGCCCTTTCATTAAGTTCACTTTTGAACCAAATGTAACACCTCACCTTACTATCACCATCCTGCCATGTTTCCATACGAAATTCTTTGATCCTATATAAATAGAAAAATTCTTTAACCTTATATTTTAAGTGCAATTTTAACTAAATCCTATTCTTTTTAAAGTTGCAAATTACGCCCTGAAATTTAAGGGCAAATTACACCTTGAAGTTTAAGACTTATGAAATAAATTTCATAGTTTTGTTAGTTTCAAATGAAAATCTATATTTTAAAAATCATAATGATTTAAACATTTAAAATTTTCTAGGTTAAGATTTGAGTCTTAAGTGAAGGGTTAAACGACTTGAAACTAATGAAGCACAATGTAATTTTTTCTATTAAAAAAAATTTAATTTGAAACTATAGGATAAAAATGAAATTGTATATTATATAAAAATTTAAAAAGAGAAAAAAGATAAGGGTAAATTAGTCATTCCAAGCAACCCATTTAAATCTTTGGATTAGTGCTTAATTATACTTCCACATTTGGCTATAAAGAATAAACACAACGGTAAACCGAAGCTATCGAAAAAAAGGAAAGAACATTCCAAACCCAAAAAACGAAAAAACGCAAAACCCAAAACTCTGATTAATTAATTCGTTAATCCATCCACATTAACTGTACCTAACCTCATCGGAAAACCTCAATTTCTCGCCGAAAAATTCCTCGTTTCTCTTCGGAGAAATATCAATCTCAATCAAATTCTCCTCCTCCACATGAAAACCCAAATCCAAACCCGAACCCGAACATTTCTTATCTCCCTGATCCAAAGCAATCTCGATCAAGCCCTCTCTGTCCTCCTCCTCCTCCCACGCGAAGCACGCACTCTCCGGCGAGGACCATTCTCCGATCACCGGAAAATCCCCGAGATCACCTTCGTCCGACGAGTCATCAGAGTCCGATTCCGGGTAGTACAATGACAACGAAGAAGACCTCTCAAGTTGTCGGATCGGGTTTGTATCCGAATAACGGTCTTTCGAATCCTCCTCTGCCTCTTCGCCTTCGTGCTCTTCGTATATGACTTCCAACGGCGCTCTCACATTCCATTCCACGAACGAGAACGAGACCTCGAAGCACGTGATCGGGTCGGAATAACCCGTTTTGATTTCGGACTCTGTTTCGGATCGGCACGTGGCCTGTTCCGTTATTTCCGGCTCGCTAATTTGGCTTTGGCTTTTGCTTTTGCTTTCTTCTGGAGGGTCTGTTTGGACATGCAACATGTAATCCGCGAATTTTTCATTTTCCAACAATCTCTGAGTAGCACCGAGACGGAGTAGAGTGAAAAGGAGAATTCCAGTAAGAATAAGTACAGGCGAGAAAGCAATTCTCAGGAAAAGGTGTGGGAAATAGAGGATAATCAGAGTGTAGAAACTGACAATGCTTGAGAAAAGAGGACTTGAGGAAATTGGTGACAATAAGTTGGAAAACGAATCCACGGGAAAACTCATGTTTACGGTAAAACAACACAAAGGCAGAATAAGAACAGAAATTCTCAATTCCTTTGGGTTTGGAATTGAATTTCCTTCCATGAAGATTTTAATTTCCCAGAAAATTAACCATGGTTTCAAGCGTGGAAAAAGAAAGAAAAAAAAAAAAAGAAGCTCAAAATGGAATGTGGGTACTAATCAAATAAAGGAATTTATCTCAGAAAACCGTGATTTTTGGAGGAAATTGTGAGTGAGAAATGGAACCCATTAGAGACAAGAAAGGTGGTAAAGTAGTGGAAGAGAAAAAGAATCAAAATTGGATGAGATTCAAAGAGACACAAAAAGAGAAGAGAGAAGGGTTTAGAGGGACGTAGTCACATAGTAGTGTATATAGGTAATGGGGTTTTAGAATTGAGAGAGAGAGAGAGAGAGAGAGAGAGAGAGAGAGACTTCTGTGTAATGAAGGTGCGTGAGAGAGGGGCATGGAATATTTAGAGGTGAGGTGGTGTGGTCGGGTGGCCTATATTTCTGGTTTAGGGGGGGTTACAATTACCGAGAGGACCTTTGTAAATTGTCCCACAAAATCTACAAATCATTCTTAAAAGATGTTTTTATTATCTTTTAACATTATGCACATAATACATTCATGGAATTTAATCACTGTTTTTAGGGTCAGGAACAGACCCAAAACTCCAACGAACACTGGGAGTTGTAAACCTGTACTCATTCGTTGCTTTGTACACTTGGGCTTGTGTTCTTCTTCCCTTTTCTTCTTCTTTTAGGAAAAAAAAATTAATTACCTTTTTTTTGGTACTTGTATACGTGTGCATTTTTTATTCTCTCTTATTACTTTTTTTTTTTTTTTTAAATTAAAAGGAATTTCATTAAGAAAGACTAACAAGAAAACAAAAGATCAAGACAACGCCTGTTTACAACCATCCCCTGACAATCAGCCACAACAAGAGGCAACAAGTCCACAAGCGGACAAGAATAGGAAATGAAATCTACAGCTTGATAGCTACCTAAGTTAGCTAAATGATCAGCGCATCTATTAGCTTCACGATAGATATGCTTGATACTAAGATGGGGAATCTGGGCATCTAGATGTCTACAATCATCAAAAAACGAGGAGACTATAGTATTAGCATATGAAGGATTTTTGAGAGCATCAACCAAAGCTTTGGCATCAAGCTCAACCATGACAGCATTAAAATTAAGTTGATTATAGAGGAGGAGACCGTCACATAGAGCCTATATTTCAGCTAAGAAGCTGTCAGCTTTACCGATTTTTCTAGTGAAACTCATGATCCAACTAGCCCGATCATCTCTAATCAGCCCTCCACCTCCAGCAGTCCCTGCAGCAATATCCGCAAACCCATCAGTATTAAGCTTGACCCAACCCGTGTTTGGCTTTTCCCATTTGATTTGTTTGATAATCATTCGACTACTGCACCTTGGCTGAGTAACATGGTGCATAAATTTTGATGCTTGCCTAATTATCAGATTGGAGATGTTTGGGTTGACTCCTTTGTTGTTGAAGACAACTTGATTCCTTTGCTTCCATAAAGACCATATGGCAAACGAAAAAAGGGAGTGCCAGGGAATACCTTTAACAAGGTGAGAAGACTTGCAATTAGAAGTCAACCAAAGATTACAATCTTGAGAGAAGAAATTAGCATTGCAGATATGAGACCCCAGTTGTTGCCACATCGGTTTCACTAGGCGACAGTCACAAATGGCATGGGAGATAGATTCAGGTTGCTCTAAGCACAAGGGGCATGAAATGTCTAAAGAAATACCTCTTTTTGCTAAGCATTCCTTTACACCAATGCTGTTGTGCATACACTTCCAAATGAACATTTGGATTCTAGGCAAGGCCTGAAGCTTCCAAATCCAAGAACTCGAGAAGGAGTCAGCTTCCATTTGATCTAAGGCGAGAAGGTAAGCACTTTTCATATCAAAACTTCCCTTAGCAGAAAACTGCCAAGCCAATTTATCACTACTTCTAGCAACTACAGGCAAAGGAATCGCTTGAATGTCAGCTTTAATTTCTGAGGGAATGTCAAAAGGGATGGCAACCCAATTCCACCCATATGGAGCATGGAGATCCTTCAAAGTGAGACTGGCTGAACCTTGGGGGAGGGGGCCTTGAATGCTATATCTGATGGGACCTCTATTTAACCAACAATCCTCCCAAAAATTGAGAGTGCTCTCATAACCTGGCACCCATTTAATCCATTTTTTGAAAATAGCTTCTCCTTTTTTCAAACCTTTCCAGGTAGAGGAGCTTGGAAGCTTTGACTCATTTCTAGAATTTATTCGTTGCCTTGAGCCATACTTAAATCTGAGAACTTTGGCCCATTGAGATTCCTTCTCGTTGTGAAGTCTCCAGTTGAGTTTAGCTAGGAGAGCCATGTTTCTCCCTCTTGCAAATTGAAACCCTAAACCACCTAACTCTTTGGGCTTAGTTACTGTATCCCAGTTGACCTAATGCATTTTATTTTTGTGCTCAGAGGACCCCCATAGGAAATTCCTATTAACTCTGTCTATGCCGCTGAGGATTTTGTTAGGTAAAAAATTACTCTGCATAACATAGCTCGGAATAGTTGAAGTCGACGCTTGAATAAGAACCATTCTACCTGCCATAGAGAGCATATTGGCCTTCCAACCAGCAAGCTTCTTTTTAACCCTATCCAAAATGGCCCTAAAATCATGCTTTTGCCTCCCTGAATGCTTTATAGGAAAACCCAAATACTTACCGAGATTGGTGGTTGCACTGAAACCCAAAATGCTAGATAAATCATCTCTTTGATCCAAGTCGACATTGGGAGAAAAGAAAACACGGGACATTGCTTCACTGACTTTCTGCCCAAATTTATTACAAAATTCTTGGAGCACAGAACTGATGACAGAATAGTTTTCTGGAGTTGCACTAGCAAAGAGAACCAGATCATTTGCAAAGAAGAGATGTGAGAAAGCCGGACCACTTCGGGAAGCTTTAATAGGGGTCCATAACTTGGCAGCACATTTTTCCTCAATTAAGTGACCTAGAAACTCCATGCATAAGATGAAAAGGTAGGGAGAGAGGGGGCCGCCTTGCCTAATACCTCTCAAAGGCAGGAAAGGTTCAAGACTACCACCATTCAAGAGAAGGGAAGTGGACACTGAGGTAACGCAGCTCATGATAAGCTTGATGAGGTTCTCCGGGAAATAAAATGGAGTGAGCATCTCCCTAATAAAGCTCTATTCAATTCTGTCATAGGCTTTTTCTAGATCGATCTTGATGGCCATGGTCCCTTTACTTCCTTTGGTTCTCCCAATGGTGTGAATTAATTCTTGGACAATGATTGCATTATCAACACCTCTCTTGCCTAGTACGAAAGCAGTTTGGTAAGGGGAGACAAGCTTATCCAAGTGAGGTTTGATCCTGGCAACTAAAATCTTAATGATGATCTTGTAAACTGAATTACATAAGTTGATTGGTCTGTAGTTCCCAATAGTTTCCGGACCTTGAATCTTAGGAGTAAGAACACTATGAGTGTTGTTAAGATACTCGGGAACTGTCCTTTCTATAAAGACTTTTTCAACCTCTTTCCTCACTGAGTCCCCAACTATGAGCCAAAACCTTTGAAAGAAACTAGCATGTAGCCCATTCGAACTTGGGGCCTTGTAAGGTTTCATGGACCAGAGAGCCTTCTTAATTTCTTCAATGGAAACCATGGCATCGATCAACTGCTTTTCCTCCTTTGAAAGCTGAACATGCCACTGATTCAAAACAGGGGGGGTTCTAAGAGACCATATCTTGGGAAGTAATGTACAAATTCTGGAAACCAGCCCTAAAATGCTCCATAACCTCCCTTTCCTCAGTGATCCACAACTCCCTCTCATCTTTGACTGCCGCAATGTGGTTCCTTTTCCTCCGGGCAAGGGTAGAAGCATGGAAAAAAGAAGTGTTCCTATCCCCTTGGATCATTCAGTTCAGCCTAGACTTCAACAACCAGAGATCACGCTCTTGATCCAGAATAGTCTCCAGCTCACCAAGGAGCTGGTTCTCAAGACAAATAAGAGAGGAGCTAGGATTTTTGGACAACGCCTTCTGGGCACCATGAATTCTAGCCAAAATCCTCCCCTTTTTCTGATGTATATTGCCAAAGTGGTTTTTATTCCACGCTGTTGCATCCTTTGAGAAGTAATCAATGGACTCTTCTAACTCCCTATTTCCATTCCAAGCTTTGGACACAATGGTGGGAAAGGAGATGTCAGAAAGCCAAAATTCTTGAAACCTAAACGGCCTGTTAAGCTTGACTGTACTGACTGGAAGAGCTTCCATGAGAACAGGGCAATGATTAGAGTGGCACCTAGGGAGGTGGGTTACTCTAGCATTGGGGTACATGACGCACCAATCCGGGTTCATGAAAAATCTGTCAATCCTTTCAATGATCAAATTGCTGATGTCTCTCTTGTTGGTCCAAGTATATCTCGGACCCGAAAAACCCATATCCACCATACTACATTTATCAAGGCAATCTTTAAAAGCCAGAGAACGATTGATGTTAACCCCTCTACCCCCAAATTTATCCTCATTAATTAACGGCTCATTAAAATCTCCAGCCATAACCCACGGCAAATTATGTAATTCTACAACTTTAGCTAGATTATCCCACAAAATACTTCTTTCCTCACTTCTAGGGCTAGTATAAATAGTAGAGAATAACCAAGTGAGTCTAGAGTTTCGAACTTGAACTTCAATGTGAATTTCCTGCTCTGTCTTCGCAAGCAGTTCCACCTCCACAAAATCAGAATTCTAAAGAAGCCACAGACCTCTAGAGTAACCGATGGTATTTGTGTGAATGGCGCCATCGAAAGGCATCTTGTCAGTAATTTCCTTAGCTCTATCACCCCCCAATTTTGTCTCCATAACCACAAGGATGGCCGGATTATAAGGATGGCCGGATTATTCTCCTGGACTAAATTACGGATATGTCCCTGAAAATTAGGCTTCAGGGCACCTCTACTGTTCCAAATAATAAAATTCATTATGGATGATAGGAGAAAGGCCGAGAAACATACTTTAGAGGAAAGGAGTGGCATCACTTCCCTCATCAGACACCATATGGTCAACTACATGACTACCATCATCGGACACCATTTGATCTCTGGCAAGACTCCTAACTTTGCTGTCCATCATCTGGCACCATATTCTCATCGGCAAGGCTTTTCTCTCCGATAAACTGGGCATGCAATCTCCGATCATCCTTGCTTTCAGCTGGTAGATCGTTCTTGACATTGGCTATCGCCGACAATTCAAAAGTGGTACGGTTGGGCTGATTGGGTTCAAACTAAGGTAAAGGAGAGTGGGTGAGTGGAGGGGAGTTGCTCTTCTTGTCTGAACCTACCACACCTGAAGGTGTGGCACACTTGTGTAAAATATCAGGAGCTAAACTTCTGGGCAAATGTTTTTTGTTTTTCACTGAGGAGGGCTGTGTTATGGGTACACAGGTAGATGGGCTTGGGTTGCTATTATGAATTAAACTAACCACTGCCTCCTTAAAGCTGTCCATAGGTAATCTGACCATACTTGGGCTTGAAATGGGCCTTTCCTTTATAGTAAAAACTATAGGAGCTTTAGCAGCCCACGGTTTCACTTCATTCTAGAAACCGGCCCAAGACTTTGGCTTGGTAATTTTTCGTGGCACACTTTTGCTGGAAGAAGGACCACCAACCTGGCATGTTCATCCCTTCCGCAAAAACAGGAGATAGTTGGTTAGTGGAATTCCATACCGAGTTGCCAGCGCTCCTTGTCTCGAACCTAGTACTGTGATCTGTCCTATTCCCTTTCTGTACGTAACGTTTCCTACTCACCATCATCCATGGACCATAGTACCCCTCCGCATCTTTTGCCTCACATGCATTATGCGTGACAACGTCTTGCTCGTTCTGCCAATCAACACTTCCGTCAACACCATCGCTGGTTTGGTTTACCTGAACTTCCTCTGTCGGAACTATCGGTTCCTTACCCTTTTCCTTGCAAATGGTGTATGGGCAAGCTTCAACCTTATGCCCAATTCTTCCACATGAAAAACACAACTTATGGATTCCCTCATAAGTAACCACCTGCTCAAAACGGCCAATGAGAATGCTGTTGGCAAGCGGTTTGTTGATATCAATCTGAATACATAGTCTGGCGTATCTATCGCGCACCTCCATGGCTGTGTGTGAATTAATCCTTAACACCTTGCCAATGGATTCACCGATTTCCCTAAGCAACTCTGTCTCATAAAGTTCGATGGGGAACTCATTGAGCTTGATCCAAACAGCAATAAGAGAAACATTTGCCGTTGAAGGCTTGAAGAATAGCTCCCACAATCTCAAGGAAAGGAAGTGGTCTCCAATGAACCACGGACCTCTTTTGATCACCCTCTCTAAGTCTTCCTTGGAGAAGAATCTGACTAAGGAAAAGCCATAATTGAGGTCGATGCAATCCATCCTCCCCTTAGGTTTCCATAGTTGTGCTAACTTGCTCTGCATATAGTTGAGACCCACTGTTCTCCCAACTAGTTTCACTATGGTAGCCTTAGACCAGGGACCACGAAAGCGTTTCTTCGTTTCTTTAGATAGGTTCATTCTCACTTGCCCTTCATGGACTGAGTTGGATCCCTCTCTACTCTCATCGTCGGAGTCTGAGTCTTCCTCCATTTGGTCGTTTAAATCGAAGGCTTGTGCAAAAGCACCTGGTATTTCCCCTACAAGCTTGTCTTTGAATGAAGGTTTGGCATTAGGACTCGTGGCTTGGTTACCCAGCGGAGGCAAGGAAGCTCGCGACCCACCATTGAACTCCGCATGGTTGATGTCTTTTACCTTCTTGTTGCTTCGGGCCAGCTCAGCTTCTTCCTCTCTTGAGAGCGTTCATGGCTGCATGACTCTTATTACTTTTATGTCATATATAACTCATTATATTAAATTTCATTTAATGTATACCATACATAATTTGATTATATTTATTTTTATTAAATTGACTTGTACATTTTTAAACATGTCAACCGATAAAGTTTTTTATCGTTGAATAAAAGATTTGTGGTTCAATCACCGCCTACATCGAAAATTGATTGGTGCCTTGGTTTGATCATAAAGAATTATTATTATTATTATTATTATTGTAGGGGTGATAGGCCCAGTAGTATGTATTTATATATATTGGGCCGAGGACATGAAGTAGTCCAAGGACAGGTAAACATTATTATGGGAGTTCGTGTTAGTGAATGAAGAGGTGTGATTTGGTCATAAGAGTCTAGGAAGGTGGTTTAAGGATGAATGCATCCTTGACTGAGCAAAGCCGAGGTCCGAAGGTGTGATTTGCCGTCCATGGCAACGTTCCAGAAGATTTTATTGGTAAGGATAAGCATCATAGAAGCACAAGACAGAGGGAAGCCATAAAATATCTAAGAGAAATTTGCTACCACCGCATTGAATACTTTGTAGCTAACTCTCTGGCCGCATTAATGAGGAAGTGATACCTGAATAGTAATTTTCTGCCTTACAGCTACTCTCCAAAGACTTTAGGAAGGTGCTGATGGGATAATAATCAACACCAGCAATCTAATCTACACGTGGAGGGTAGATATGAAATGAGGAAGATAGTATAAAATAGAAAGAAGACTATAAGGGAAAGAGATTAGAAATTTAAGAAAGAAAATACTATAGCAATAAGAATTGTGCTTGTAATCAAATTTAAGAGAAATATACAAGAACTGATCTTCTCAGATTGTGCTGAGGACGATTTTTTTTTTTTTTTTTTTTTTTATAGATAAAACCAGTTTATCTTTACTTTATTGTGGTCTGGATCCATTATAATTGTCACCTAACTCATTAGAGTTTAGTTTTCTAACCCACTCTCTACAAATTCATTGTATTGGGCTCTTTAGGTCTAGATCATTTTACCTTTTGGGCTTAGGAACCAAATTGTGTCCTTACAATTATTATTATTATTATTATTATTATGATGCATGTAAATATTTATTTTTTTAGATAAGAAAATAGCATATGTTAAATCAAAATTACAAACATTTAGGGTATAAGCAATAAATTTAGCTTCGCCCCCTAAAAAATTTACTTTGTGTGTGTTATTCTTTGATTTTTTTTTTTTTTTTTGTTTATATAATTAGTTTGGCCTCCCTAAAAAAAATTCCTATTTCTATCACTAATGCTATTAGACATAGGAAAATGAGTTTCTCAAAAAAAAAAAAAAACATAGGAAATGAGATAGTTTTTAAGAAAACACTACTTAGAAAATGATTTATTTTTCAAAGTGTTAATGTCAAAATAAACGGAGAAATAAGGATTACTCATTGGTCCTTACAAGTTTCCAACCTTTTTATTTTTGGTTACCGTCTTTAAGTAAAACTATCAAGCATGTGCGGTTGGGGTTTAGAGAACATTAAAGTTATGGTGGTTTATAATTTGTATCATGGAATATTTTGCTTTTTATTTATTATTTATTTTTATAAAGTTTTACCGAGTACTTGAAGGGAAGAGAAGAAGTTTGGGTATTAGTAGTAGGTGATTATAACCATGCTCAAAAAAAAAAAAAAAATCAACTAATGAATGTTCACGTATGAACTATGTATAAGGTGTGTGTGTGTGTGTGGTTTTTTTTTTTTTTTTTTTTTTTTTTTGCATGTACAAGTATAGGCATGGCATTTGTATACTTTCGGTGTTTTGATTTTTCAACTGTCCGTATCATGTAGAATTCTTTACAAGTACTTTAACTTAATAGTGCATAGAGTTGTTGAGAGTTTTTTACCTCAATTGACATTTTTTAGTATTTTTAATGAAAATGTTAAAAGGTTCAAACTCTCCTGCTCTATTAGAAATATCAAATTCATTAAAAATAATTAGTAAGTAGAATTATAATTCAAATTATATCCTTTAGAAATTAAGTTTCAAGTATTGATCATGTAATGTCAATTAACGGGGTTGAACCTAAGTGCCATATACGGTTGTTACATAATTACTGAGATTGAACATCTAGTGCATCAGAGAAGAACCTTTCTCACACTCAATGTGAATGCTATGACCAAATTCTTTTCAATTGGAATCACTTCCTATCGATGGTTTCATAAACGCACCAAGCATATTAAATTTGATTGTTATTTTATTTGTCATCATCTTCATCAAGGCACTTGCATTCCATTTCATTGACAACTAGCTTGCTGATGTCTTCACAAAG
The DNA here is from genome assembly GCA_023055345.1 of Quercus wislizeni. Lineage (NCBI taxonomy): Eukaryota > Viridiplantae > Streptophyta > Magnoliopsida > Fagales > Fagaceae > Quercus > Quercus wislizeni. The sequence goes on from JALGQJ010000023.1 coordinate 4,375,778, forward strand.
TCTCATCTACCTAGTCGTCTTTGTGATCTTGTTTCTAAACTCAAGCTGGCTTCTTCCATTCCAGCTAGAGTTTGAGAGTAGATGTTAGCATATATTAGTACATATTAGTCTCTGTAAACCTCAGTCTTAAAGCTCAATGTATTATTACTTGTCATGCACTCCTATTACTTGTATCGCACATTTATTATGCCTATATAAAAAGGCAATCCCTTGTACAGTTTTACACACAAAAATATACAGATTATTCTCCATGTCTATTTCTTGTCCCTCCTCTCTTTGTTTTAACATTTAGGACTAGGATGATAAAGTGTGGTAGTCCAGTAAATTAGGATGAAACTCGGGACATTGTTTTGAATGATTTTGGTAAGGGTGTCATATTGGTTCCATGGGAACAATCACTCTCATAATTTTTGTTAGGATTCTATCTCTCTCTTCTCTTATTCACTTTGGGTTGAGTTTGTGTTCAGTGGCCAGTTCCCATGGACATGTGTTCGCATCTCAACATGTGTAGTGGAACTGGTCACTGGACACAAACCTCTTCCATTCATTTTTTGTTACAAAAATAATGTTTTGGGCCATCCATTGTTCTTTTCATTTCCTCACAGGTATCGGTCAATCTTCTTTTTCTGTGAAAAAAATGGAAGTCTAAACGAAGTTGAAGCAATCATTTACTTTGAACTAAAACTTTGTTGATTGAGCAGGTATCATCTTTTAAAAATAACTATAATAATAAAAAATGGAGCTCATATGTGTTTGTACACAATCTCACAATATGATCAAATTTCTATACGAAAATAACACATATTTAGGAATTTGATAAAGAGAATGATCTGAATCATCCTTCCCAAGAGTAAATGTGGCTTCTTTTTGTTTAGTAACCATAGATAACACTTATAAGACTGATAAAAATGAGAAGGGAAATATTATTTGGATTCTCTTTTGAGATAATATTATTTGGATTCTAGAGATACCACTGGTTGGTATTTATTTACAAACTAAATACCCTTGTTATTATTTATATAGAGATTCAGTGATACTATATCAGCGCACCTTTAATTAATCAATTCAATCTTCATCTTCAGTTTGATTTCCTATCCTGCATATTAGGAATTTATTAGTTGCATGTATGTGTCAAAGACTGTAAAGAATGAAAAAAAAAAAATTGAAGCAGCAGCAGCAGCAGAAGTGGAAACATGTTTTTTTCCCCCTTTATGTCCTTGGATCTTAGAGCACCTGATTAATCTCTTAAGTACGTATTTGTAGTTTTTTTTTTTATTCCGCATACCAAATAAATACAAAGAAAAATACTTTAAGAATAACCCCAATATATTGGTTAGACGATTTGAACCAAGATCTTATGGATCATATAAGACAGAAAATACAAAACAAGTGTAAAAGTATCATTGCACTACTTTAAGGGAAAGTATCATCTCACTCTCATTTATGTCAATATCCACGCTTGATTAAGGAATGTTCACATTTTTAAACATGAAATTAGATGTAAAAATACTGAGCGTATAAGTATAACAGTATCATTGCCCATACTTTTAAAGCTAGTTAAAACTTGGACTTCAAGGACGAACCACGTGTGCAATCAAGCTGTGAAGCATTATTACAAGCGATTGGAAGAAAGAAATGTGAAAATAAAGGAAAATGAAAAGGAAGGCCTATCAGTGCCTTGCTGCAAATGTTTATAAACGGACCACATCACTGTGGTTGGCAAGCCCACTTAGGTGGTATCACTGATGTTTTTTTTTATGGACAATTTGATGTTGAAATGACTTAAAACTTTGATCATTCGTGTAGGCCTAGTTTCTAAAGTTATGCTGGTCCAAGTAGGCTAAGGTTATAGAAGGGAAGGCACGCCATATTATTGTCTCTAGTGTTTTTACTATAGATTATCAAATGAGTGATGCTATGTGTTCCAAATCCAATTGTCTTATAAAGAATATATTTAGCCTGTTAAAATTGTGTGTTTTTCAGTTTTAGTCTCAGATTGACATTAATGCTCACAAGGGAGGTTAATACAAATAATCCAAAAAAGCCTCAAGTGCATAACATATAGAGTCTGTTTGGATACTGCTTATTGCTGAAAACTGAAAATACTGTAGTGAAATAATTTTTAAATATGTGAATAGTATCGTGGGACCCAGTTTTAAAGTTAGAATTGCATTTTTTCGCATTTACAGATCTGTAAACAGTACACAAAACTCAACCAAAAAAACATAAACACGCAAAACGCTGGATTTACCACTATTCAAACTTACACATAATCTACCTCTTCTTTTAGCTGAATAGTGGGATTTAAAATATATATATATATATATATATAAATAAAAAAATCTGAAGGGTATCACACATAAGCTACTCGTTTGTTGGAACCCACTCCTGTCAAGTGGTCAGCCCCAAGGACAGGGTGGGTAAAGGCGAATATAAATGGCTCCTCCCGGGGTATTATTCCAGGGCAAGTTTAGTGGTGGTGGGGTCATTCGGGATCACTGTGAACAATGGATGTTTAAGAGTGGTAAAAAATGTGGTACGAGAGCTTTGGGCCTTAAGAGATGGACTTTCGTTAATATTCTCGTGAGATTTTTGAATGTCTTTTTACCTTTATTATGATTCCCTTTCTTTCTAGTTTCTACTATGTCTAAAGTCCATCTCGGTTTGAGTCCCCTTGTGGGTGATTGCAGGTCTCTATTGTGGATGATCCTTATCTTACGTCTTGTGTTAATGCATGCCTTAACTATTTGGGGGAGAACATATTAATGAGGATTTTATTTTGTTTGAGACTCTTTTTTATTTATTTATTTATTTATTTTAATAATTTTCCTTTTGATAATTCGCAAGATGTTAATTTCCCTCTTATTCTGTATGATATTTTGTTTTGCTAACCATTCACATGCTCCATGTAGGAGCATTTTCATCCAGTCCTTCAAAACCGGATGAAAATTTTGCATAAGGATTTTCATACCAAAAAAAAAAAAAAAAAAAAACAATAGAAGGAGCCTTACATCCGATCATGCATTCCTGTAGCAAATTTTAAGCACTACTATAGTATCATGCACTGTACAATTTATGCATTCTTTCTTTTTCTTTTCCTTTTCCTTTATTTATTCTTTCTTTGAAACATGCATAATTCTTTTTCTATTCTTTCCCTGTCACTTTCAAACACGCACAACCCATGTTGAGTGTAAAAAATATTATTTTAATGTGGTGTATTATAACGTAAATAATGAGATATGAAGTGTGTATAAAGTGGTTTTTTTATGAGGCAAAATGTTTTTTCATCTTCTTTTTCATAAGCGGATAGAAATTCTCTAAGTAATGGCGGCCTCGTTGGCTCATCAGAAAGATATTTCGTTGGAAAGCTAGTGAATAAAAATGCTAAGCTAAAAGAAAATGCAAAGTACTGGCTTTTCGGTTATCTAAAACTTCCGGATTTTGTTTGATTTGAAGGCGTAGAACACTTGGAACTTTGGGTCTACCACTGGTCCTAGCTTCACTTTCAAGTAAATCATAGAGAGTTATGATTGGATATGTTAGAACAATGAATTCGACCGTAGGGACGTCCATAAGTATTTTATACGTGTATGGGTTAAAGAAGAAATTTTCATCTTGATAAGATAAAGTAATTCGATTCATTTTGAGTCCCAAAAAAAGAGAGAAACAAAGATTCAGTGAGAGATAGAGTGCAGTTCTTTTGTGTACGTTACTGTTCTATCATTCCTTATTGTTTTCAATATTAACAAGTATCCAAGCTCAACATAAAGGATATCTAACTTAGATCACAACCTTCGAATTACTTCACTACACTATTTTTTTGCGCAAATTGTGAACAAAAAAAAATCAGTCATCGACCAAACTCTCTTTACTTTGATTGAACCGGAAGGCTTCTATTCTAGTATGGAAAGAAAAGACATGTGAGCTGCTTGTCATTGTTAATTGTGGCAGACAAAGAATCTAGGCTATCAACTCAGTGCTTAAAGCCATAAAGGTACACGAAGAACATACCCTTTTAGAGGGTTTGTCACATGGTTTGTGCCCTTGGATGTCAATCTCAAACTTTTGGGTTAGGTCCTCCCTTCAGCTCTAGATAAAATTTTCCTAAGATATACGCCAACTTCAAACCATCCAAAATGGAGTTTAATCTTTGGACCAATTTGTGGTAGGAACTAATGGATTCAGTTCCTACCGTTTGGAAGAAAACAAGAAAGCAAGTCCCTCCAACTTTGATAACTTGTAAAGACAAAGTTTGATCAATTTTAATATAAACTTTCAGAAAATGCACACAATTTTCTTTCAGTAAGATCCAAGGAAAATAAAAGTGGATGATTGATGTGCTAGAACTTGTGCCTTGTTTTGCAATATGTTGCCACATGCTAACAGCTGAAAACTAAAAGCAGCTAACTTCTCGCGGCTAAAGAATTATGCAACACAATTATTCATTGACATCTTTTCCGTCTAGGCCGGTTTCATTATTCTTTTTTTCTTTAAATCATACGTTGCAGTGTTACACATACAACTGGTGGGTCTTGAACCTACAATCTAACCCTCTACCTTAGTATAGGTTTATCTCATCTAAAACCAATCTATCATTCACAGACATGGTTTCGTTACCTATATTGTTCAAGAATAAGATTGCACGGGTCCAAATGTCTATCGGCACAATGACGCGAAGATTGAATTGAAAATGCTCCATTTGTTCATGAACGTGCACCGTGTCTTGGTCTCATCGTCTATATCAGGCGTCACCTTTCATATTATGGTAATAACTAATAACCATGGGTCTAATATGACTGGTGATTACAATTATTATTATTATTTTTTGGTTAAATGGTGATTACAATTATACAATCTCAAATATTTACATGATGTTTATTTAAAAGAACTCTACACAGCAAATACTTTATAACCCATCTATCCTTATTATGTTGAATTTTTTGATATGTAGGGATGGCACCATCTATATAGCAAATCTGCACTCCAAAAACTTATGTACAAGCTACCATATATAAGACCTACTTATATCTGAAGTTGTCATATTATATGCTGATATCACCAACAAACCTCCTCAACTCTACAAAACCATTATGCCCTAGTCGTGATTGACATCACACCATCTGAATGCAAAAATAAAGAACACAGCAAATCAAAATGGGAACAAGATATTCAAAGGAACCATCATCCCCAGGATTCAATATTGAGGTTTTCTTTTTCTTTTTTTCTTAAAAAAAAAAAAAAAATTACATCTTCTAAATGTTTTATGTCCAAAAAAAAGGGTGTCATGCTAGTATTATCTACCAATTGGAGTCAAAAGGCATGCCTTCAGTTGTAAGTCATAAAGCTTGTGTCAGATTTGGCCATGTCTCGAAACTGACATATCTATTCATTCAACTTTGATAGATGGCCCAAACATCACGTCTTTAGCGAACATCCAGCAAATCTATACAGAAGTTAGTAGTATTTTGGATGAGGAGGGGCAAATCCTCCAGTATACTGCCCATCAGTGGGATTACTTCCGTATGGAGGTCTTGGACTCGGAGTTCCATAAGGTGAACCTAAAGGAATAAGCAATAATGTGGCTGAAAATTAACACAAGCATGAACATGTATATGCGTGTAAATAGCAAATAATGAATCAAGAGTACCTACCATATGTCACTGGGGGAGGCCTAGGCAAATATGAGGGTGCTCTTGGTGCCTGCAGAACAGCTCCAGGGCCTCCAATGTTGCTAAAATGTCCACCATGACTGCTGTGCGAGAATGGCGTTGTACTTGCACTTCCAAATGGAGGGGTTTCAACCATACTACTCTTGTAGGGGTCAGTGGCAGAGCCAGGAATGGCATTCATGGCTTCAATTTTTGGTCTGCTGTAGGGGGGACCACCCATTCCATAACCCCAGTTAGGGGCAGTCCCACTACTTGGAGTACCACCATAACTCCCAGAATAACCAGTATTATCTCTAGGAATCGAACTCTCATAGCTTGAATAGGTTCCAGGAGGAGGAGCTACAATGGCTACAGGAGGATATTGATTGCCTTGATATGCTTCAGCATATGATCCTGTATGTCCTTGTAGTTTAGCCCCTTGATATGTCGTATTCACCTATGAATTTAAGCATATCCATTATATCACTTCACTTATTCAAGGCAGGTCCTTTCATTGAAATTTTATATTGATTTTAATTATATCAAAGAAATAATTAGAACTTCAACAAACAATCTCCAGCCCACTCACAAAAGATAAAAACAACTTCAACTTACTTGGTTGGGCCCTTGATAATTATATGGAGGGGGAGGTGCATAAGAGCTTTGCCAATGTCCTCCAGTAGCTGGAATTAGTGAAACATCATCAGCATCACAATCACATAATATATCTAAATAGTTACATTTTACTTATTAAATAAAAAATCTAAAAAGGGCTATTTCCCAATTTCAAACTTTTACAAGGTCAAACAAACCTGCTAAAGATCCTTGATGCTGTGGCGTAAACCCAGTATATGGCTGGATGGAACCTTCCTGAGAATAAGGTGAAGATTTATTAGAGTTCAAGTTGGGTGCAGATGCAAGAGCATTCTTCATCTCATCCAAATGTCTTTGAGACTCTGCTCGATTGAGTTCCACAAAGATAACCTGTTAAAAGAGACCATAGAATTAGCCACATTACTATGAACAAAAACATAATGAATATACAAGTTGAAAGATAATTACCTGATCAAAATACTCATCTGAACCAGGCATATCCTTTCTCCCGGGCAAAACAAAATTGGCTGTCAAAAACATTATGAAGAGAAAAATAAAACCACAAATTAAAAGGAAGGCAGTAACCAAAACAACAGTTAAACAAAATTGCAACAAAATAATTATATAAAAATGAAAGTAAGCTAAACTAGTGGATACCTAACATCTCATTAACTGCATCAGCTGGTACCTCTTTTCCCATTTCTTTGAATCTTTTATCAGCACGAGATTTAAGCTCTTCAGGCTTGGGAAACACCACAACAGCTATCTGGAGGAGGAGAAATAGTAAATCATAAATATTAAAGGTCATACCCCAAGAAAGGAATCCTTCAATTTTCCAACCTATAAATATATCATGGTTTTGTAGTTACCTTCTGAAAGTATGCAAATGGTTTCAGTTTACGTTTACGTGCATTCTTGTAGACATTTGTTTGATCAATTATGTAGTTGCGAGGTGTTTTGGCTGCTTGAGGTAAAAGGGTATTAAAAATAGCAGTAGCTCGATCCATTAGGCGATCAAATCGTTCCCCATAATTTTGCTTACGTGTTAACCCTGGCACCTGCAAAAGGCTTCAAGATATGAGAATATTGAGCAGAAAAAATGAATGGCACCATTAGAACATCTAGCCAAAGGCATTGAAAAAGGGGGAAAAAAAAAAGAAAAAGAAAAAAAAAAAAGAATGAATTAAATAACCTTCATTTGATCCAAAATAAGGTTTGTCCCAAGCAAAACATAACGCTTCTCAGGGTGCTCCTTCACCCATTTTTCTGCCCATGTAGTCTTGCCTGAAGCTGGTAATCCAACCATCATCATCAGTTCACAATCACTTGGCTTAGAGAAAGTAGGGCCCATCATTGCATTTCCATCCTCAAGAGCAGAAGCCCAAGGTTTGTAACCTTCTTCAGGAATGAGTCCCTCTTCAACACTAAATTGCAACTCTACTACAACATTTTTCAACAAAATATGGGGAAAAAGTGCTGATTCCCACTGTAACTTTCTCGTTGGAGAGTCCACCACTCCTAGACCCTTTGGACCAGCATTAAATTGCCTTGCAATGCCCAACCATTTGCCATTCTTGGAGAATCCAATGCAAGCCAATGGTTTGTCTTCAAGATTAACAGCACACACAATCGTATCTCCAATCCCAAACTTTTCACCATAATCTATAAATTTCCTTGCACTAGAAAATTTTCCTAAGCCCCCAAACCCGAAGCTGTGTTCAGTTTCTCCGAGGTTCCCCACATTATCATCCCCTCTAGAAATGCCTACACGGCAAACGTGCTGCTGGTCAGGGGCAGTGTCCTCCATATCAACTGGCTGCACTGAAATAATTTTGCAACCAAAACAGTATCTCCCTCGAGTTATTCCAACATTCGCACGAGCACCAGACCAACAATAAGAAAACCCCTGCTCATAAAGTGCAGATCCTTGGAGACCATTGCCTTCAATATTGAAATCTAGAGACAGGGTAAAAATTCAAGTCAGCAACCATACAATTCTAAAATGCATTTGTTTAGATCTTAGGTTTATCCATACAAATACATACATATACAACCACAAGCATTCAAAAGAAATGGTCATTTCTAAGTGGTGCTTAAATACCCAACCTACTTCTTAGGTTTATGACACTGAAAATACCTATGCTTTACCACAATAAATCTCAACTTACACCTATGCTAACACATTTGGAAAAGGAGAGGCTTCAAGCACCTCAATTCCATGGAATAATTCAAATCTAGAAAAGCAAGCTAGACTAGAAGTAGGAAGAACAATTACTGGACACTGCTTAGGCTAGAAAATACAACAAAGGCCTATATGAGACAAACTGGAGCAGATTGGTAATTAATGGACACTGCTTAGCCTATAGAAAATACAACTCATGTACCTTGTTTTTCATCAGCCTAGTGAATGACTCCATAGCTATTACAAAAGATAAGGAGAGATTGGATTCCCTTGCCTAAGCCCTTTGCCACCTTTAAAGTGCCCCATCAAGACAATTGGGAACCTTGAATTACTAATGCATTTTCTTACCCTTTTAAAAAATCTAGGAGGAAACCCAGATGCATGTAGGCACATCAATATAAATTCCAATCCACTAAGTCAAATGCTTTCCTAAAGCCAGCCTTGATTGCACATCTTCTAGGCCCTTTACTCCTTTGATGATTCTTCACTAATTCATGAGCTAGTAGAAAATTTACTGCAATGCTCCTTCCTTTAAAAAAAGCTGTTTGGTTTGCTTTTTTCAACATCTCAAGATAGTCCCTCAACCATTTATATATCACATTGCAATATGCAACGAATATAAATTTTGTTGCTGTGGTAGGATTAGGGACCTTAGGGATCAATGAAAGGATAGTGGAATTCACCTCTTTCAACAGCTTTACCAGTCATGAAGAAAGATTTGAAAGTAGAGTTATTAGGGTTAGGCATAAAAGACTTAAATTCTACTTCAAATAATTAGCGCAACAACAAAAAGAGTAAATCTTTGTTTCTATTACTGACTAAGGCTTTGTTTGTTTGTTGTTGTTATATATACATATTAGAAGAAAATTGGAAATATATAGCAAAATTAAGCAAATTTATCAAAAATTTTAAGAAAACTAAAACCCTATCGAACAAAACAGAGTTACAAGAAAGAAAAAGAAAATACCTAAGTTGCAGTCAGCAGGGTTGAGCACCACGCGCTCTGTTGGCTTTGATTCCTTCGCTGCTTCGTGATCATCTTCTACGAGAACCTTTGTCTTCTTCGCTGCTTCGTGTTCAACTTGTTCGAGAATTTTGCGTTTCTCGGTGGAGGAAGCCATTGAGGATTGAATTTTCAGAGAGTGATACTGATTAGAGAGAGAGAGCGCGAAATAAAATGAACGAGAAAAAAGTGTGAACTTTTGCGCTGTGTAAGCTGTACTTATAGAGTGAAAAATGCTCACTCTAACCGACGTAAAGGTCTGAGCTGGGCTGGGCTGGGCTGGGCGTAATATACTGATTCATTCATTTCTTCGTTTAAAAGAGTGGGGTTAAGCTTAGCGGCTAGATGGGCTTTATTTTGGGTTCATAAAATGTAGTTTTAACTTTTAATAAATTTAAAGTTTTTTTTTTAATAAAAATAAATTTAAAGTATTAGATGAACTATATTAATCAAAATTTCCTCACACCAAATAAGAGATGATAAGTTGATAATAACTAAATATTAATTAAGTTTAGAAAACATATTAGCATATATATATATATATATATATTAATATATATATTAAATTTTACAAAATTTAAATTTGAAATGCATAATGATATTGATCGGTTTTTAAAAACAAATAAAGAGAGCTATTATCCTAAATTATAATTCAATAATTATAATAATAAGGAGGATGGTGGGTTCTAGTTAGCTCAAACTAGTAAAGTCTCTGATGTTTATTGCTTACACATGAAAAATGTTTGTAATTTTGAGTGAACATATGATATTTTTTTTTACAAAAACAAAAATATTTATATCAATTAAGTCTTTACATATTTGCCAAAAGAAAAAAAAATACAAAAACAAAAGTAAGTATTGACATGTCTAAAAATGTACAAGTCAATTTAATAAAAATAATATAATTAAATTATGTACGGTATACATTAATTACACTTTAATTTAATGAGCTATGTATGATATAAAAGTAATTTGAGAGAACAAAAAATGAATTGGTAAACTATATAAATGCATTAGATGTTTTTAGAAAAAATATAGGGGACCATTATTCAAAATTATGTACACAATTATTTTTTTACCAAAACTACAAAAGGGATTGAGAATTTTGAAAAGTAAAGGGGAGCCATGGACCCCTAGCCCCCCTCCTTCTACCCTTGAATCTATATGTGTCTACATATAATAATGGATGCTTTGCAATAAATTTTGCAAAACTTTTGATGATGTTGTCATTTAGACTTGTAGGTGCCCATGTGACTAGCCCATTGCAATAGGGTTTTTTTGGTGTGCACAAATATAAGAGAGCACAAAATCCCTAATCTATTAAAGACACCTAAATTTATGTTTAAGTGTGCATTCAAAAAATAAGAGAGACACATTCTCGTTAAGGCTCTCTCTAGTCTCAAGATTCCATCATCAAAGTCACGTGTCTGAGCATGTAAACATCACATAGAAAACCCATACTTGTGGATTTTATTGACTCGAAAGCCATTGAAAATCATTTGAAATGCTACAAAGGTCATGGAAAGAGTCATGGCAGACTGTTTTTGCTCCATTGAGGTTTAGTTAGAGTTTGATACTAAACCCAAAAGGTAAGAACCAAAACCCTTAAATCTATAACATGAGAACGTGTTTGATGTTTTTTCTTCATGCACCACGTCATCAACATCCTTTCCTTTATTTTTCTTTTTTCTTTTGTTTTTTTCAACTTTCACTTTGTTTCATCTTTCATCTCATTCAATCGTTACCTTCTTATACTAAGTTTGCATTGGTATTATCCAATGGTTTAACCTTTTTCATATAACATAATAAACACTATAATGGGTGAATTTGAAGAGACATTTGAATTAAATAATTATTATTGTTGATATGTTTATAAATATAATTAAAAGATTCATTTGTTAATTATAATTTTCGTATCCCTTTCAAGGATAACTTCCTATACTCTTTTTTTTTCTTTTTTTCTTTTTTTTGTGAGCTGTACTTTCTTCTACAAACTAGTACCTCGACATGCTCCACCAACACCAAAGAGCCATACAACATTTTTTTATGGCCCTACCAAGCTACAACTAGAAAACTAGACCTATGAGGTCCACAAAATTTGCATACCAAAACTATTCCAAGATATTGAAACTTAATGTTATTATATTATGTATAAGGAGAGTTCTATGGATTTTTATACAACCTTATTCACTCAAATAATAGAGTTAAATATTATTATTGTTTCACTATTAATGTCTATTTATTCATTTTTAATTGTTTTAGTTATTCACAATTTCTTACTTCTACTTGAAAGAGTTCTCATGCAACACAACAACAAAAAAAATAAAAATAAAAATAAAACTGTGCATCGCACAAGCCTATATCTAGTACTTATAAACAAATGAATCTCAACCATGTTTATAAACATATGAGCAACAATTATTATTTAATTAAATTGTTTATTCAAATTCACACATTTTATACCTATTCTTTTTACTGGCTGCATCAACTTAAGCACCTCCTTTCTCACGCAACTAGAAGGTGCCTTATATGAAAATGCTACAAAAACCCTATTATAACCGCTTTTAGCATGGTTCCCAAGATTCATTTCCATCTGCTTAGCACCAAATATCAGAGAAGCGACAAAAATTGAAGTAAGTTGATGGCTTACCGGTGTTCTGTATATTTTTAATTAATATTTGGAGTGTTTTCATGTATTTTAATGATAAAACCATTAACAACAAAATTATTGTTTAAAACAGCCATATCGGGGGCCTTTATCATGTGGGATATGATCAAACTTATAGTGAAATTTTAAGTTGGAGGAAGCAGATCAACGACTAAAGGCGATAAAAATTAATAAATAAATGACCCCAAAATTCAACTCTATGATCCTCTTTAATCCTTTGGTGAAATTGTAACTCAATTATTTGCTAGAATTATGTTTAGCACTACCTTTTTGGCATCATTATTATAGACGTTGATTTTGAATTAATGTGGAATCCACAATAAATTAGAAGTAATAAAGTTGAAGAAATTTTTTTTTGAATTAATACTAACTAAAAATAAATATAATTATTTATATGCTTATACATAGGTTTGAACGTAGACTTGAGTTGTGTAATACATGATATGGCTTAGCTTAGATGTCATATACAAATGTTTAAAGGGGATGACATGGTTGTTGTTGTTGGTTTGTAGATAATTAGTACAACTTTGGGAACAAATAAGAAATTTAAAGTTTTGAGGTGATGTTCAACCCACTTGAATGGCTACATTAGACCCATATTATTTCAAAGCATAGCTCAACCCAAAATAATGTATGTTGCTATTGTTAGTCATATGTTACAAGTTTTGAGTTAAATAATAAAAATCTTATGAATAACTTGTTTGTGTTTCACTTTATACTCCATTAATCACTTTCCAAAAAAATAATAAATAAAGGTTTGGAGGTATGACAATGGATTCTCAAAGAACTTGAAACAATCCGTATTAACTGATTTCCGAATGAAAGGTTTCAAGATGAGTGTTTTAAAAACATTTTCTTATTTAAGATATAATTTATTTTATTTATATATATATATATATATATATTTTTTTTTTTTTTCTAAATGAAGTATTTTGTATGTGTATATATATAATATTGAGTTGACATTGATATTATCTAACCAATTAACCTTTTCATATAACATAGTAAACATTAGATGATTATTAGAATCGGTTAAGTTGAAGAAACGTTTGAATTAAATAATTATTGTTGCTTATATGTTTATTTATAAATACAGTTATGATTTATTTGTTTATAAGTATGTTTATGATTAACATGGTTATATGTCTAATGATTTTTTTAAGCAAGTTTTTTTATATATGACCTATCTTGCAAGAATAGGTAAAGGTAATTTTTAATTTGTTGTCGTCATTTAATTAGTTTAGTCCATAAACATTACAACTCAATTACTTATTTAAATTATGTTTAGCCACGACTTTTTAGGAAAGTAGAGGAATTTAACAGGTTTTGTTTCTTCCAAATTGATGGTTATAGCTCATTTTTATTTTGAGCAAGTTCAAAAGTTTCCGTTGTAATTTATGTATTCCTCATTAGGTTAATTAGGACTTTTCTATAGTGTTTTGTTTCTAATTTACGTAACTATATATTTTTAACAAACATATTAAATATTTTTTAGTATTATCAAAAAAATCATTAAATCATTCCTAGTCTTCTATATTTTAGCATCACATTTATAATTATCGAACTATTTTTTAGTGTTGTTCAACCAAGTATGGCTTGGGTTGTAAGAAAAACACATTTAGATTAGTTTAATGGTTTTTATTCCACGAGTAGATTTGACATCATTTATAATTGATGTTGATTTCAGAGTATTTTTTAATGATTTTTTTAGAGATTTTGTTGCAATGTTTGCACTTATTGTAGTTACATATTTGTTTAGAGTTTTGTTTTAGATAGTAATTACCTATTTAATTAAGTAAAAAATAATAATAAAACCTTTATAAATAATACATGCTTCATTGAATCATTGAATTTGAAATTATATGCTTCATTGAATCATTGGCAAAGTGGGTGCTTTAACACCTCACTTTGTAATTTAACTTCAAAAATTACAAGGCCTTGATCCTAAGTACAAGGGTGCACTATCTAGAACTCTTCAAAAATGGGCCGTGAGCCCACCAATCTAGAACATTGCATGAGACCCATCCTTATATGATAAGGAATGAATATATTTTTGGAATACCTAATAATTTTTTAATGGAGACCTTTTGTTTGAATGACAAGGTAATAGGAGAAAAACAAGCCTTGTATCAGGTATTTATTTCATTTCTCTCACATACCACCAAAGAGTGAGACCCACTAATCATGAGAGAGGAGAAACATATATGAGTATGCCTTTTGGAATAATAGGACTAAGATAAATAACTTTACTAAAAGGTCTAGACCCGGTTTGGTAACGGCGTTTAAACAATAAAAACAGTTGTTTAAACATATTACGTTTTTCTACATATTTTTTTACTTATACATATTTTCACAAAACTTAAACAACCTAAATAGAAATTTTTTACCAAGCGGCGCTAATATATCTTGAAGCAATGCAATGCAATTTGTTTGAACGCGAGTTCCACATGTTAACAAAAAGCAGGAGTAGGACAGCCCAGTACGGTGCATGTGATTCTGTGTTTTTTTTTTTAGAATCATGGATGTGATTCTGTTTGTGGACGGAGATCACTCACTTTTTTGAGCTTATCCTCTTTTCTTTCTATTACACACTCACCTTTTTATTTTTGTTTACTATTAGTATATCGCTCAAGGTAGACAATGTATGTGAATGAGTAGTGGAGGAGAGAGGGAGATCATTTGGGAGTGGCAACACTGAAATGGAAGATTATAATAGGAAGAGAGTTGTATATCTTCTGGCATTCTTAGTGATGCTGATTCTCAACGCATACTATTGTCATGCTTCTGCTGTTCAAGTTAAAGGCAACACCGCTTTGCCGTGCAATGACGGCCTTGGCGAATGCCTGATCATTGAGGATGAATGGAACCCGTACGAAAGACGCAAGCTTTACACGTTTAAAGTCCAAAGCCAGAATGGTCACAAACCAGCCGTTACTCCTTGCCCCAAAAAGGCTTATGGTCATTGCATCAATACCGATTGTATTAAACGAGATCCGCGCTTCCGCTGCCACCTCATGTAATCTTGAATCGTTCAAGTGTGTTTCCTTTGGGCTGTCCACTTGTTCTATTGTATCCAATCTTATATATTATAAGTATTATCCAATAACGACTCCCTCCTTGTTGTAAGGGGAAAACAAATATCTGAATTTGTGTTTTGCTGTATATATTATGCATGTGCTAGAGAATGTATCTTTTGTTAGAAAAAAATTCCTAATTTTCATCATCATAGTAAACGTATATTGCTGTATAAGAACTTCAATTAACTTTTAACTTGAGCAGGAAGTCAGTTGTAAACGGCCTGTCCTCTCATCTCTCTCTATCTATTCTTATGTTTTTTTTTTTTTTTTTTTTTTTTTTTTTTTTTTTTTTTTAATTTATTCACATAAGGTTTTAAAGGCCACAGAAAAAAGCAGAATTGTAGAAAGATTACTTTTTGGGTAACAATTTATGTATAAATCCACACATATTAGAAGCAATGCGAGATAGATGGGAAAATGGTATTTTCCTGCCACCAATAAGCCATCTAGCAATGATTTCTATCCCAACAATAGAAGGGTAATCATCTTTCTCATTTGATTTCTTCTTTTGGTTATTTATTTATTTATTTTATTTTTTCTATCTTTCGTTTTGGATTTTGGGTTTTATATCGATGGGTTTGCGGGTAGTGACCACAACACAAACGGCGGCTCCCAAGTATTTTCCAGATTCCCAAGTATCTTCCTAGGTGACGTTTATGGCTGGTTGGAGGCTCGATGGTTTGATTTGTTTGAAAAAT
The DNA here is from genome assembly GCA_023055345.1 of Quercus wislizeni. Taxonomy (NCBI): domain Eukaryota; kingdom Viridiplantae; phylum Streptophyta; class Magnoliopsida; order Fagales; family Fagaceae; genus Quercus; species Quercus wislizeni. The sequence goes on from JALGQJ010000023.1 coordinate 4,391,648, forward strand.
AGGGGTTTTGATATCCCTTATTATTAATAGAAGAGGTGAGTTTGATGGTCATGACCACCACGTGAAGGCTGCTGCAGCATCATCTCCGCTGGCATCTTTGCATGGTTGGAGGCAGTGGTATTTATGTTTTAATTTGATCGGAGTTGATTTTCTGAAACATAGAGATGTTGAGAAAGAATTTGGTGTGCTAGACTCTATTCATTACTTTGTAAAATTTTGTAAAAATTTGACGACATGGCAGTATTGGAAAGTGTAAACTATAAAGGGTTTACACTACATCCCTATTAAGTTGGGATTCATTCAATATCACAATGTAAAGGCGAAAGCTCAAGAAAATAATTCATTCAACTTTAATTAATCTCACTCCGCTTAATTCTATATATTTTGAAAACTGTAAATATTATTAATAATTAGTTTAATGAAACACAAAAATACACACATATATATATACAGGGGCGGAGGAGGGGGGGAAGGGAGGGGGCGAGAGGGGGCAGGTGCCCCTATGAACTTTCAATTTTTTTCACTAATAATTTTATAATGACCTAAAATGCCTTATTTCCACCCCCCCCGCGTGACACAAAAGACAAAATATATATATATATATCAATTCACAGTAACTTTTCTCAATAGACTTCTCCTCTTACTACAATTCTAATATATAAAACCAATGGGTCCCACTTAGTAATAATTAATTTAAAAAAATAAAAAATAAAAAAAATCTCTACATTGAATAGGATAGGAATCTAAACACACTACACAGTAGCTTGATGGACTTTAAAAAAAAAAAACGTACAACAATAATATAGAACCATGGGTCCCACTTGATAATGATTAAAAAAAAAAAAGTTTTATATCCATTGGTTTACTCATTAGTGACTTTGGCATTAATTACTACTATTTGAAAGAGCTTTTTGGACAATGAACATAATTAAAAATCGATTACGCAATCGAATAGGAAATCAATGGATAAATGATTGCTTAGTCACATATACTGAGAAAGATATATTCAAGACTATTGAGTGTGAAGAAATCATGCAACGGTTTCAAAATATGAAAAAATTTCGAGAGTAATTGAGTAAAATAAGTTAGGTATGAAAAAATAAATTAAAGTTTACATTTTATATTAGATTATGTATGACAATTACATTATCATATAATAGTTTATTTATTTTGTTATTAATATTGATTAATTATTTTAGATTAATTTTTTACTTTCAATCTTGTCTTATAATCTTGCCCGCCTAATATATATATATATATATTCTTTCTGCAAATATTTATCCAAGTTTACGGGTGGCTAGAGTTTGGGCATTTCGCAGAAACACCTTGAAGAAGTAGAAACTCTCTCTAGAATTTGACCGAGTCCAAAAGCAACCATGGGTCCCCCACTTAGTATTATTAATTTGTATTGATATTCACATGGATCTCATCACAAGCATAAAGCAACTTGGCGGGCTTCACTCACTCCCACTCGTTGTTGCTCTATTTCAATAATTTTTCTCAAATTGCTTTGTTATAGTCACTGACCTCTTGCACTCATGAAGAGCCACCCTATGCTCACACCTATCTTATTCCTCTGCTGCTTCCTTCTTTCTTATTTAACAATTGCTACTTCTACACCTCTTTACAAGCCTGTTGAAAATATTGTCGTTAACTGTGGCTCCCCTGGCAGCTTGAAGGGGAATGATGACCGTGACTGGATCGGAGACAAAGGCTCCAAGTTCGCTCCAACAGAAGAACCTGATCACAAATCTAAAGCCTCTGAAGCCCAACGCCAAGTCTCCGTCGAGACTGTCCCCTACATGACTGCCCGTTTATCTCATAGGCAATTCACATACATGTTTCCGGTCACTCCTGGCCCGAAATTCGTCCGGTTGTACTTCTACTCCGCTGTTTACTCAGGTTTTGAAAGTTCTAAGGACTTTTTCACTGTTAAAGCAGGTTCGTTCACCTTACTTAGAAACTTCAGTGCTTCCATTTATACTGATTCATTGGACCGAAAGGATATTTATAAAGAGTTCTGCATCAATGTTGATGAGAATCAAAAATTGAACTTAACCTTCATCCCTTTTACAAGTACTTCTATGAATTACCATGCTTTCATCAATGGAATTGAGATAGTCTCCATGCCTATGGACCTGTACTACAAGCCACAAGGTGTCATTAAAGGTGAAGAATTCGTCCCAATTTACGTCGGCCAACCTACTCCGATCTACATAGACTACAGCATGGCTCTCGAAATGGTTTATCGATTAAACGTGGGTGGAGGTGCGATACAAGCAAAGGAAGACACAGGCATGTTCAGAGAATGGTCAGCGGATGGAAAATATTTGTCGTCTGGAGGCTTTGAGCCTCGCGATCCATCTTTGAAGCCAAAATACACAAAAATTCCAAATTACATTGCACCTGATGCTGTCTATCAGTCTGCAATATCAATGGGTCCAGACAGAACCAAGAACATGCAGTCTAATTTGACATGGGGCTTACCTGTTGATACAGGATTCAATTATCTTGTGAGGCTCCATTTCTGCGAAATAGAGTCCGAGATACATGCCAGTGGGAATAGGGAATTCTATATCTATATAGACTATCAGTTGGCTGAAGAAAGAGCAGATGTACTATTGTGGACTAACGACAACAACGATACACCTTACTACAAGGACTACGTAGTAATGATAAAAAACAAGGGTAATGACACACATCTGCTTTCCATTGATCTGCACTCTAGATTAGATGCTCAATTGATCGATGCCATTTTAAACGGCGTGGAAGTATTCAAATTGAGTGACTCAGACAACAATCTTGCCCGAGCCAATATTGCTGCTCCATTGCTTGATCAACAACAACCTGCTGGGGCAGCCAACGAGTCCAAGTCAAAGAAGACAACAACATTCATTGCCATTGGAAGTGTTTTGGGCTTATTGGTCGTGCTCACTCTAGTTTGTTGCATGGTTCGCTGTATACTGAAGAAGACCAAGCACTATGGTTCTTACCATCCACTAGCAAAGTGGTGGCGGTGGTCTAGGCCAGATCCCTACAAAAGAGACTTCTCAAGGAGAACAGCTTCATCACTGCCTGGAGAACTATGCCGCTACTTCAGACTAGATGAAATCAAAACAGCAACCAACAACTTCAATGAAGATCTAATTATCGGTGTAGGTGGCTTTGGAAATGTTTATAAGGGTCTGATTGAGCAAGGTAATGTATAATACCATGATTATCTTTTTATTTATAGTTTTTTCCTGAATTTTTCCTAATTGCAGTAATACCGGGATTTCTAACTGCATATAATTAAGATTAGTGATACTATTTTAGGACAAGTCTTTGCATCTTATAGTTTCCAAAATATTATAGAAACTAGACATAAGTCGTAAATATTTTTGTTTACACACAATAATAAAAGAGTGGTGTTAGTTAGGGTTAGTGCAAGTTTTATTAAATATAACTTACAAATTCATATGTCTTTATAGGTTATTGAAATCCATTAATCACATTCATTATTATCTTTATTGGGTTTTAAAAAACATAATTAAACAGTATTTCGTCCTCCAGGTAATATGATGGTGGCAATCAAGCGCATGAAACAAGAATCTCGACAAGGTGCTCTTGAGTTTATGACAGAGATCAAAATGCTTTCTCAGCTTCGTCATGTGCACCTTGTGTCTCTCATTGGATATTGTGATGATGAGGGTGAGATGATACTTGTTTATGAGTACATGACAAATGGTACCCTACGCCACCACCTCTATGACACACCTAATGATCCCCTCACTTGGAAACAAAGGCTCCAAATATGCATAGGAGCAGCACGTGGTTTGCACTACCTCCACACATGTACAAAGCATCCTATTATCCACCGTGACGTTAAGACAACAAATATTCTACTGGACGAGAAATGGGTATCCAAGGTGTCAGATTTCGGATTGTCCAAAATGGGTTTGGATAACACTGCTGTTAGTACCCTAGTAAAAGGGACATTGGGGTATTTGGATCCAGATTATGCAAGACGCCAGCAATTGACTGAGAAATCTGATGTATACTCATTTGGTGTAGTGATGTTTGAAGTGTTGTGTGCTCGGAAGGCATTAAATCTAAAACTCGAAGAAGAGCAGCGAAATTTGGCTTGTTGGGCTAAAAAATGCATTGATAGAGGGACCATAAGCAAGATCATTGATCCATATTTGATGAATAAGATAGTGCCAAAGTGTTTAAAGGTATACATGGAACTTGCAGAAAGTTGTATATGTGATCAAGGAATCCAACGGCCCACAATGAATGATGTGATGGAAAAGCTAGAGTTTGCATTAGAGCTCCAAGAGCAAGCAGAAGTGACCAATGATATTGATTCAGAATTTGTATCATTCGGTGTTGCCACTGCCAATGGAGCTCCTTGGTACAACAATTTTTACCATGGACAGGTGTTGGAGTCGAATAGTGGAACTGAGTTAAGTACAATCAATACTGGATTAAGTTACCCTAGTCTTGATTCTGGATTAAGTTACCCTAGTCTTGATTCTGTTACTATTAGTATCACAAGTGAAGATGTCTCCTCGCACTAAAAACAGTAGTTCTTAAGCTTTGTAATTATTATTGTGTCTTTCTATAGTGAATAACTACGATAGGGTGTGATTATTGACTTATTGTTCTGGAAAAAAATAAAATAACATATATGAAGTCAAAAATAAATAAATAAATTCCTTTTGCTTTTTCTGTAACAGTAGATTACCAAAGATTTTTCTCTAAATGAGTTGAAATTAAGATTGGGGGACAATTAATTAACTTGTGGCTTTAGTGAAAAAAAAGAAAAAAAAAGACATCTACATTTATTTGCTAATATTTTTAATTAAATAAATTATAAAACAACATTTAAGTAAATGATTCAAATTTCCTTCTAAAAAAAAAGTAAATGATTCAAATATGTATAGTAATTTCTTCAATGTTCAATATTTGTTATGGTTCCAATAACAAAGTCAGTATGAACATTTAATTTTGAAAAACTTGGGAATTTGACTGGCATTTATAGAAGTGTCGGTTAATATATAAATTACCAATATATATATATATATATATAAAAAATACCAAACACACCATTTTACTTTTTGAGTTAGCTAACGTGCTTTTTGGGCTACAAAACTGAACCAAACAGGCACATAATTATCTATCTATTTATATATATTCAGATACTTTTCTGCAAGAAAAAACCAAACCGTGACCACAATAATGGGGCATGGTTCATAGATGAGACATTTGAATGCGTCAAGACCAGCACGAGACAAAATGAAAGGATGAGAAACATATGTGTGGCAAGAGCCACGACTTTTCAAGGGGACTAAAAAAAAAAATGACTTTCAATGGGACAAAGAACCTGGACCCACAATCTTGGAGACTTTTGTAGGAGACAAGATCCTGGACCACATCCACAATCATGGACTAAGCATAATAACTTGTACTCTACTAGTTCCAAGAAGAAGCCTCAATACTTTTCCAATGGGCCGTTGCCTTTTTGTATCTATCTAGACCTGTGGTGTGCGGTCACAGATTCATAGATCTATCATGGAAAAATAATGTATATTGTAGGCGTATGAGATATCGTCATTCTATTTTCGCTCCGTTTGTTTCGATGAAAAATCTTGTGTAAATATAATTTTTCATATTTTTTAGTGTTTGGTAGCATAAAAAAAGATGAGTCAAAGGAAAATTATATTTGGTCAACATAAAACTAATGGCTTATTTTTAAAGATTGTTTTCCATTAAATTTTTTTGGAAAACAACTCTATCTCACAGTAAGCTAAATAAGGGAAGTTAAAATGTTGTTTTTTTAACTCATTTAAAGTTACTACCAAACATTGGAAAATGAAATAGTTTTATAGAAAATGTTTCTTGGAAAATGATTCATTTTCTAGAAAACATCATTGCTGAAACAAATAGAGCGTAAGTACTAACTATTTGTTTCCCGTATTATAAATTCAATTTAAAACATTATTATTACTATTTTTGTGTGTGTTCTAATAAATATTATTGTTTATTAAAAAAAAAATTACTACTTGTTTCCCGTAGGGCTATACATGAGTTGATTCGAGTCAATTTTGAACTCAACCTGAAACCGACAAACTCAAGTCGAGTGGAAAATGACAGGACCTGCAACTGACTACCAATTAACATAGGTCAAGTTGGATCGAGCTTAGGCAGACGATCGGTTGATTTGGGCGAAACCGATTAAGAAGTGGTGGTGGTGGCAGTCTAAGTAGAGGAGAGCAAGACTTTGTCTAAACTGAGCAGAGAAGAGCATGATATCATCGGATTTGAGCTGAGAAGAGATTGACATGGTCGAATCTGGCCAAATTTTTGCCAAACGTGGTCGTATCTTAGTGGATCTATACCAAACATTGTTGGATCTTAGTAGATCTGTGCCAAATTTGGCCGGATCTAAGCAGAGGAGGCCTTATCATTGCCAGATTTGGCTGGATTCAACCTTAGTTCGATGGGTTTCTTGGTCGGGTCAGGTGGGCTCAGGTTTTAGAAGAGGAAACCACCACTCAACTCGTCGGAGTCAATTTCAGAGGCTTAAGACTGGAACCAACCGCTGAAGGCGTCAAATTGGGCTGCGGTGGGTCGGATTGTTGGTTTGCTTGGACAGCCCTGGCCATCCCGTTTCTTGATGTGAAATGTTTCACATGACAGTTGTATATTAGGTAGTATAAATACTATTACACACATTTTGCCACACACAAGATTATACATGTCTCTAATATCCATTGAAATCGTGAGTTACAATTTTAGTGCATTTTATGAGTGTGTGTAAACTTGAGTATATATATTAGGGTGTGTATAATAAACATCACCCATCATAAACACAAATGTGAAAGAGTATGGATATTGTTAAATACGAAATGATCAGAGCCTAAATCAAAATATCAATAAATGTGATTAATGTTAAATCAATAATATAATAAATAAATAGCTAGTTTTTTTATTAGATAAATTTCTTGAACACAACAAAATCTCACAATATCTTTACAATAATCTTATTTTGAATTGTTGTGAGTTTGGGGTATAATTTTATTATATTTTAACATACGGTAAATTAACATCTCAACTTGTTGAAAACATAATGTGTGATTTTTTATTATAATAGTGGAACTCTTTACATTACATTTAAAAATGATGAATCAAAATAAAATTTAAATTTAATTATACATTTATTGCCTGTTTTGGTCCAGCTTTTTAGCTAGTTTTTAGATTTTATGTACAAATATTTAGTGGGTTTCAATTTGATCAATTGGTAAAGTATCTAATAATTGAATAAGAGATATGGAGATCAATCCCCACCTACACCAAAACCGATTAGTATCTTGGTCTGATGATAAAGAGCAGATTCATTAGAAATAGACGTCATAGGTTGATACTCTATAAAAAAATATGTACAAATTTTTAAAACTCACCTTTTCTTTACTTTTTATAACTTTTTTTTCAAAATACAAACATACTTTGGCACACATTCAGTAAAAAAAATAGCAAAGAGTTAAATAATCTGGAACAAAATTTAGCTACAAACTTGGTTCTTGCCTAACGCTATAACTTCCATTAAAAAAATTAATTTTTCTTCACTTTTTATAACTTTTTTTCAAAATACAAACATACTTTAGAACACACTCAATAAACAAAATAGCAAAAAGCTAAATAAACTGGAACAAAATTTAGCTACGAACTTGGTTGTAGCCTAAGGCTATATCTTCCATTAAAAAAAATTAACATTACATATTTTGAAAATCTAAATTGATCCTAAACGCACGCTTAATCCTCAACTTTTATCATATATTTTATTATGGTATTCATCTTTTGAAATGTTTGTTTTTGTTGTTGATTCTCACTCCGATATGAGTAATACAATAGATATAACAAAAAGTTACAATAATTTCTAATTTAAATTATGTGGCATGTTAATTTGGGAATATTGTAAAATTATTGTAACTTTTTTTTTCTTTTTTTCTTTCGTTCGTTGCATTCTATATGCATAGATCTTTTCACTCAAATAACACCAAGAAAACTGTTTTCATCATAGCTGTTCTCTTCTCTGGCCACCAAAGGCTAGCCTTTAATCAATCATCCCATGGCCCATTTCTTACGCATACACTATGTATGTGATTACTGATTATTGCTTTTATGAATGGTCATTGTCCTCACTTGGCAGGAGTGGCTTTCAGAGCTTAAAAACGAAAAAGAGAGGAGGATGCGTTCAAAATAATTTCCCATTAAAGTGGGGTTGATAGGTCAAGAAAATATTGATCCCTTGTGATGAATTAATTGATTAATTAGTTAATTTTATTAATTAATCAAATTAACATGTAAAATGCGTGGCAGCACAAACAAATCACCAATTAAACTAAATGTAGCGAAAATTAAATTGACACAATGATTTGTTTACGAATGGGAAAAACTTATATGACAAAAACTTCACTGGATGATTTTAAAGTCACCACTCTCGAGAATCCACTATTATTAAAACAAGCGGTTACAAGTAAATGAATCTCAGTACCTTATACCAACCTATAGTTAAACCCTTACCCCAATACCAAATTGGACTTATTCTATAGTGACAATCTCTCATTTTCAATGCGCGGCTCCCAGTACGTGACTAACCAATAGATGCGTGAATCCCAATCAAGGGAGTCAATTTCGTACTGGAGGTTGTACCAATTTGGCCAGTGGAACGAAATATTTCAGTACCGGTGTACCGTTTTGGGATTACTGCTATTTTATAAAGAGTTCAAATTTAGTAATGATTCAGTGTAAAAATCATGTTAGTGAAAGTCAAAGTGCACACAATTTATTAAAAGTATTTATAAATTATAAAACGTCTCATTTAAATATCTTTTTAAAAAAAAACTTATTTAAATATCTTTGATCCTTAAGTTTTAGTTAAAATACTATCTTTTAAAATTCATTATACATTGATATTATTTTTAATAATACAAAGATTTTTTAGATGACACATGGTAGTAGGTTTTGTCAATTATTATTATTATTATAAATCCATTAGAAATTGATATATTTGGTAATTGGTGTACTGTAGTTGAAGTTAAAAATAAAATACTTGGTGCGAAGGTCCTTCTACAAGTATAAATGCTTGTAAGGTATAGGGGGTAAAGGCTGCGGTTTAAATCTCCAAGAGGGAGCTTCACACACATATACACTTAGACTAGATTAGAGTAAAAATTCTGCCCTGTATAAAAAAAAAAATACATAAAAAAAAATTAGGGTTTGTTTGGATACAGCTTATTTAAGCAAAATAATTTTTAAATGTGTGAATAGTGCTGTGAGACCCATTTTTATTTATTTTTTAAATAAAGTGGTTGTGGGTCCCGTAAATAATGCATAAATATTGTGTGAACAGTATATAAATAGTGCATTTTGTCTCCTAAAGACTGAAACACATGCAAGAAAAAAAGAAAAAAAAAAAGAAAAGAAAAGTAAAACGCTGAAAACGCAGACACGTGATAAGAAAGAGTGCACAATCAAAATGGTAGAAGGCACCCAACTGACATAGAACATCCCAAAACGCCAAATTCCTAAATTTTCAAAATCCTAGATAGTGTATTTCTAGAGATTAGTGAAGTTGTGGGGTTCTAACTTAAAAAATGAATGAATGAATTCACTAATCTATCTTAAATATTTGCTTTGATATACCATATTAAATATGTTAAAATAAATGCAAAAGTAAAAGTATAAAATAAAGCAATACAATAACATGTATGAAAGTATGGTTCAGCCTTACGGCCAACATATATACAGAAAACCATCTTTAATATATGAAAGTGTAATACAAATCCTATGTTACAATTACATAACATATGTATGTATAAGAGGCTAAATCCTAAACTAATTATACACTAACTATGGTTAGTAAACTTATTGAAAAAGTATAAAGCGTGGGTCGTAACTACAATTTATGAAAAGTACATGGTTTTTATTTTTTTATCCTAGTTACATTATATTAAATGTAAAAATTACATGTATGCACTATCTATTGATCTAAGTTTTGAAGTTAAATTACAAAGTGAGAACATGTTAAGCACCCACTTTGTCAAATAGGAACTGGTCTTCTAGATTAAGGTGGCCAAATTACATGATATTGGGAATATTTTAGTGAATAAACAAGTTTTATACAATAGATAATAACTCTAACAATTTGCAAGAACATAAAATAAAAATAAGTTTAGAACAATCTCACAATGCTATAGAATCATGCTACAAAAGCAATATCCTTAAATGTTGATTTGTGTCACTCAGAGTGAAACTCAGTGCGACTGATTTTCTTGACCAAACAACCCACAAAAATTAGATTATAGCATTAACATTTCTGATGGACGCACTTCCACTCATGAAAGTTCATGAACAACCTTCTAATATTGTTTTTCCTTAAAACAATTAAAATTGTAGAAAAAATATATGGGACAGAAAGAGAATAGAAATTGTGTATATGGAAATATAGAGTAAAAAATGACTTTTAGGAAATGGTGTAGTGATGAGAATTATATAAGCCATTCATGACAATAATATCATATAGTTATTAGTTACTAAAAACTCATAAAAGCCCAAAGGCTAGATTACCCATTATTGTTAAACGACTATTTTTCTCATAATTGCCCAACAACTATTTTATCCTTTATTACCCAACATAAATTCCCAACGGCTAGAAAATAAAAAATAATGAAAGTGTTTGAAAAACACACCCACACCAACACATGTCCCACCATACAAACATGTAAAATCATAAAACATATCATACAATCATTTTGGATGAATTGAAATATGAATTTGGAACATGGAAATTTGAATTCTGAAATTTGAAAAATAAAATTTGGATTTTGAAAAGAACATATGAAGAGCACAAAACATGAATTTATTTTGAGGGAGTTAAAGGAAAAACAAATTTGACTAGATTTTTTATATACCTTTTGTATTCAACATAACAAATTGATTGAAACATGGTAAGAATAAACAAAATTTTAAGTTTAGTATAAATAAAAAAAAATGTTGAGAGGAAAAATAAATTTTTACATGTGACTAGGATTAAGCATGAACAATGTATGAGCATTTGGCAAATGAAGAACATGCAAGAACAAACGTGATTTCATATGAAATTATTAATAAATTAAGATCTAACATCACAAAAAAATAAAGAACATGCAAAAAAAAGAGCAAAGTTTCATATGATTTTACCTTAGAACAAAGATCTAGCATAAGATTATAAAGAGAATGCATAAGTTTCCTATTTAGATCCTAATTAGCATGGCAAAGCAATTTGAACATGAAAACACAAACACCATAGCAGTTACAACAACTTAAATATCATAAAAATATAAGCATCATAATCACACAAGCATTATAACATTACAACAAAATTATGAAAGAAATTACCTGCATATAATTAAATACAAATAAGGAGGGAGAAATTACCTGCATATAATTAAATAGGAAGATGATCATGTATGCCTAACTTTGTTGCTTCCTCTAGAACTCTATAGGAACTATTCTAGGGTCTTAGAGAGAAAGCAAAAAAGGATGTTTACACACTCAGAATCTTGGCTGAAAAAAGTATGAAAAATAGCTTCTATATCCTCTAAGATGCTAGGGGATGGCCGGATGGGTGCCTTGGATGGGGTTGTCTCCTTCTATTTATAGGGGGAAAGAAGGCTTTAGAAGAGGGTGGAGCTTCTTGAGCAGTGCGGGTTCATAGCTGTCAAGTTTTAAATTCAAATATAAAAGGGATTTAAGGTTTTTGCATAAAATTTCATTATGGGATTGACACTTGGATCCAGAGTTTTGAACTTCTAATGGCTAATGGATTAGATTCCATATTTTTGCACATTAAAATCTTCAGGATTTGGTTAATTTCCAGCAAAAAAAATGATTACTTTTAATATTAATTAATTCCAAATCATTATTTTAATTAACAACCATTCAGGATTATTAATATTTAAATAAGAAATTTTATTTTGTCTATATATCCACATAATTATTTCTAGCCTTATCCAATAGTATTTTGACATGAAATTAATTTCAAATTAATATTTTGATGGTCCAATTAAAATTAATTGCTCATAATTATATATAATTCAGCCTTAATCATACAGATGTATACTAGCAATCGAAATTTAATGTTGCGATATCATGTGATTGAACAGTCGGATTGAGGCCCATGACATGTCGTTTTAATTGTTAAATTCTCTAGATTCATTTTGTGAAAAGTAATCTAATATCTAACGGTTCAAATTATGATTTTGCCCCTGGAGCAGTGGCAATTTTGTCTCTAGCTGAGATATATACAATCTACAAGGAAGAAAGAAAAGAAACTAACTATAATAAATCCGGAATAACCGGGAAAGTTTGTTGGACTAACTACCAAAGAAATACAGACACATGGCAAAATTTGTTAACAGGGAACCGTTAAGCAGGGGGTTGAATAACTTAAGTGATAGGGCGCCGTATCCATAAAATCAGTAAAGCTACTACAAAACGGTGCTGCATGTATAAAACATGAGAGGTGTTACGTCTACAATATTTTTATAACAAATCATGGGTGGTTAGTTATTATTGGTTCAAATTTAAATTTAACATTGAAATTACTTTTTTAACCCAACAATAACAACCAGTAATAATCTGTCACTTAAGATTTGTTGTAAAAATATTGTAAAATTGTTGTAGACATATCATTTCTCATAAAACTCATTAGTTCTTTACTTAAATCAAACGCTGTCGTTTTGGAGTCTGGCTTTAATGAGCTCGTAAACGACTGTGATTCATGTCCCTGTTCTTTGTTTTCAACACACTAGGCTAAGAAAGGATCTTATGCGTGACTTGTGTGTTAACACTTGAGGGTGATGTGTGTGCATGTTTGTAGCTTCTTATTATTTTACAAAATTAAATTAAATTCATATAGATTAACAAACACACACACACACACAAACATTTCTACATGAAAAGATAGATTGAATCCACTATACTAAGTTGAGATTAGTAGTTTTTCAATGCTCACTCTCTTTTACATAACTCCCATTCATTGGTGTTCTTTCAACCCCATAATAACTATTGTTGATGACAATTTTTTTCATTCCCTACATCTACGGGCCGTGATGTTAACGGTTAATTTTACACAACCCAAACGTAATAAGTACAGCAAAACAAACTTAATATTCGGGCCCAACAAATTGCCACAAGTCCAATTGCCCAAGATTGGCCCAAAGGCCAGGCAAGGCCACTTGACCTGAGGTTTCGCCCTCAATTTGCATGCAAGAATCCAAATTCTTGTTCAAAATATATATATATATATATATATATATATAAAATAAAAAAAATGAAAAAAAACCATATTCTCCACTTTGGATCAAAAGAATGTCAAAAATTAACTTGATTTTTCCTAATTGAGTGCCGCATTAAACAATTTTAGGGATCAAGAGTCAAAATGACCGACGCTTTGTTTGTTTTAGTAATGATGTTTTCTATAAAATAACTCATTTTCCAAGAACCATTTTCTATAAAACTATCTCATTTTCTAATGTTTTGCAGTAACTTTAAATGGGTTGAAAAACAACCTGCTAACTTCCTTTATTTGGCTTACTATGAGATAGAGTTGTTTTCTAAAAAAATTTTACCAGAAAACAATCTCTAAAAATAAGCCATACTTTTTATGTTGATTAAAGATAGTTTTCCTTTAACTTTTTTTTTTTTTTTAAATGCTACCAAACACTAGAAAACACGGAAACTATATTTACACAAGATTTTCCATTGAAAAAAAGGAGCTTGCTATGAGATAGAGTTATTTTCTAAATTAATTTAGTGGAAAACAATTTCTAAAAATAAGCCATAATTTTTATATTGACCAAAGATAGATTTCTTTTTACTGATCTTTTTTTATGCTACCAAACATTGGAAAATATGAAAAACTATCTTTACACAAGGTTTTCGATCAAAATAAACGAAGCGCAAATGTCCTTTTTTGACCAAAAAATGGATTGACTAATTGAGATAAATATTTTTTAGCCCAGTGATAGTCAATTGAATTCCCTTCATAATGACTACTAATGAACCCAAACTAGACTTAATACTAGCTAGCAAGATAATTCAAAAACAAGAAAAAAAAATTCTACTTCAAATTTAAAGCATATTACCTCCAAATCTCTCCTTGGGAAGAAGGTATTTGGAATCAAATGATACCATGTTAGCGGTATTAAAATCTAATAAGAGTGAAACACATTAGCAAAAAATAACTGCCCCACTAACAAATGAAAGACATGTGTTAATAGGTAGTTATTTTTACACACATGTCTCTTATTTATTGGGTTTTGATACGGATGACGTGATATCATTTGATACAAAATGCTTTTTCGTCCCTGGAACTCCTCACAACGTTGAAACCACCAGCAAACATCCATGGAGATTTTACCAACAATGGTCCTAAAAGATTCCTAATTTTGCAACAATATTCTCCTTTTCACCCCCAACATTGGATTTGAAGTAGAGTTATTAGGGTTAGGAATAAAAGACTTAAATTTTACTTCAAATTATTAGTCCAACAATAAAAAGTGTAAAGATTTGTTTCTATTATTGACTAAAACTTTGTTTGTTGTTGTTGTTGATATATATATATATATATATATATAGAACACCAATAATCCATCAACCTATTTCAATTTTTGTCGCTTCTCTGATATTAAGTGTAAAGAAGATGGTAGTGAATCTTGACCAACATTAATTCAAAGCGTAGCTCAGCCCAAAAATAATGTATGTTGTTGTTATTAGTCATATGTAACAAGTTTTGAGTTAAATAATAAAAATCTATGAATAACTTATTTGTGTTTCACTTTATATACTCCATCAATCACTTTCCACCCAAAAAAAAAAAAAGGGGGTTTGGAGGTATGACAAGGAATTCTCAAAGAGCTTGAAACAATTCGTATTAACTTATTTCCGAACGAAAGGTTTCAAGATGAGTGTTTTAAAAATGTTTTCTTATTTAAGATATAATTTATTTTATTTATATGTTTTTTTTTTAATGGAGGTATTTTTTGTGTGTATATATATAATATTAAGTTGGTATTGATATTATATAACCGATTATCCTTTTCATACAACATAGTAAACATTAGATGATTAGAATTAGTTAAGTTGAAGAAACATTTGAATTAAATAATTATTGTTACTATATGTTTATAAATAAAGTTATGATTTATTTGTTTATAAGTATGTTTATGATTAATATGGTTATATGTCCAATGTTTTTTTTCAAGCAAGTGTTTGATATATGTCATATCTTGCAAGAATAGGTAAAGGTGTTTTTAATTTGTTGTTGTCATTTAGTTAGTTCAATCCTTAAACATTGCAACTCAATTACTTATTTAAATTATGTTTAAGCTTGACTTTTTGGAATGTAGAGAAATTTGATAAACCAAGAATGTATTGACCCTTTATGGTAAATTAACCAAGTAATTAGCCAAGTTAATTAACATGTAATACACGTGGTAGCACAAGTAAATCACCAACTAAGTTAAATGCAGCGAGAAATAAAGTTGACACAGTGATTTGTTTACGAATGTTGAAAACCTCCAAAGCAAAAACCACACTGGGTGAATTTAAGGTCACCACTCCTGAAAATCCACTATTATCAAAATAAGCGGTTACAAGTAAAGGAATTCCAATACCTTATACCAATTTACAGTTGAACCTTTACCCCAATACACAATTGGACTTGTAATGTAGTGACAATCTCTCCTTTCAATGCACAACTCCAAGTATGTGACTAACCAATTGATGCATGGATCCTAGTACATGATCAACACACCAACTTAAGAAGGATGTTGGCTGCAAAGTTCTACAGTTCATCCACACGATGAAGATTAAGAAGCTTCTTGGTCACAAAACCCTATGGCGTTCAAACGCAGCAACTTCTTCAAGAGAAAGATGAACTAGGGCATGTCTCTGGTCATAATATTCATGAATAATACCTTTGCATCAAGTTGCATCTAGGGCTGTGGGAAAAGAAACCCTATACAAATACACATGGATATGCATGAAATCAAATTTGAAAAACTGATTTTTGTAATTCTCGATAGATACAGCTGTCGAGCTTAACATTTTAAATCTCGATAGAGTCGTCTATCGAGCTATCTGTCGAGATTTTAAAATACAGCACTTCTTCACTTGATTCTTGAACAGATTTGCATGGCTTCAATATTTGAACTTTAACTCTTGTTCTTTGAAGTATTAAATACATTCTAGATCTACCAAATTACAAGTAAAGTACGTTTTGTCAAAGGATTAGCCAATTTTAAATGAAATATGTTCTTAACATGATCCATATATGTCTTAACAATCTTTCCTTTTGGCAATCCGTGACAAAACCACAACAAACAAATAAAGTATGAGAGAATTCATAAATCACTCAACTCATATTCATTTGTTAAATACAATAAAATTTATCCTAACATAAACTCTTGAAAAACTTTGCTAGAAGAAAATTCATGGCACGGAAGACTTTGATTGTCACACCCCAAACCTGATACTTGGATTTGTGACCATAACTGACATGCTAATATAAACTTAAACCTAATATTAACAAAAACCAACTTAACTTTTAGAAAAACTTACCTCTTTCTTACTTTTCATTTTTATTTCTTTACTTAAATGATATAACTTTTTACTTGACATTCAGAGCATCTATACTGTACTCAAAGAATAACATAATCCACTAGTTACTCAAATTCTAAAACCACTTAATATAGTTTTGTACATATTTAGTATATATTTATAATACAATCAACCATTCAATTATTTATAATCTTTACAATTTTTATTCAATGGCATTATAAAATAATATGTTTATTAAATATTCTTCTATTAATCATAGAAGGGAGTGGCTTAAAATACTAATTAACCACTCAAACACATAGTTTAACTATAAATTTTGGTTGGGGTGTTACATCCTTCTCTTCTTAAAAATTTTCATCCTCGAAAATTATAACCATAAATATCTTTGTACTACAACAATGTGAAAATTGAGAAAATCACAAAACATAGTATAATCACATATCAAGTCATTTATATACATTACAACTCTTTATCTCATTATAAAATTTCCTTAAGTTATGATACATGCTTTCAACAATTTTCATGCTCAATTAAAAGATACAACACTATATACACATGCAGACAAATATTAATTAAGAATATATATTCAATCTAAGAATATAATTAAGAAATTCTTTCATACATTGATCAGAATTTATAATATCAATATAATTAGTGGATTTGATAAGAAGATGTCTTATTTGTGACAAACAGATATTAGAAATCATTTACTTGTCAAAATTTTAGTAACTTGGGCAACACATTATATTTTTCAAGAGGTACAATAGAATGAATTAATCAAATAAGATCAATTCCACGAACTCAAAGAACTTTTTAGAAAGCCTTGATTTAGCATGTATCTCTCCTTTATTAAAAAAAAAATGATATCTAACATTATACGTTATCAACAACCAAAAACTTATCAAAATTCACATTGACAACATTTTTCCATTTTAAATAAACTTCATCAAATAATATCATCATAAGTGATATTATATTATACTAAAATCATACGTTGTCAATAACTTGTTTAACCACACGCGAGCTCAACCAAGGAATAGACATAATAATCATTTTATGTCACCCCACATAAGGTTAGTTAGCAAAAGACTTAGCAGATCACACGTGGTTAGCAATGTTTAACTAAATCAATCCATACCAACATTAGGAAGACAGACTACAATAAAATAAGATATACAAATTTTCAAAACATTTAATAACTCACTCTTAGAAACTTTTTTCTTTCTTAAAAAGTTTGATAAACAATTTCCAAGTAAACATTATAATCATTGTTTTACATTTCAGAAATCAAAATGGAACCCTCACCATTGAAGTATCAACATATTATCACCACACTATAGTTTACTTGAGGTATCTCATAAGTTCACTTGTACTAGAAAAGAGAGAGGGCATGTTCATAGTCTTCATAATAATCATAGATTATCATATAAAGATAAGAAGACATCTCTTTTACAAATCTTATCAAAAGATAAATACATCCAATCAACAAGTTGCTACATCATTGTAACAAGAATCATAGTACTAATAACAAAAGAAATAAAACCATAGTAGTACTGAGCATGCTTTTATAATTCAAGATATCCAAAAATGCTAGTAGACATCAAATAATAAGCCAATGATCAAACAATTCAAACATTTCTGAAAAGATGTATCTTACTTATATACCCTTAACTACCCAATCTTAATATCTTACTCTAAAGATCGATACTTAGAGTCTACAAAATCATAACATTTGCTCTGATACCATGTTTGTTATGCCCCAAACCCGATACCCGGATTTGTGACCATGACCGGCATGCTAGCATCAAGCTTAAACTTGATATTAACAAGAACCAACTTAACTTTTACAAAAGCTTCTCTCTTTCTTACTTTTCATTCTTGTTTCTTTACTTAAATGATATAACTTTTCACTTGACATTCAAAGCATCTATACTGTACTTAAAGAATAACATAATCCACCACTTACTCAAATTCTAAAACCACTTAATATAGTTTTGTACATATTTAGTATATATTTATAATACAATTAGCCATTCAATTATTTATAATCTTTACAATTCTTATTCAATGGCATCATAAAATAATATGTTTATTAAATACTCTTCTATTAATCATAGAAGGAAGTGTCTTAAAATACTAATTAACCACTCAAATACATAGTTTAACTATAAAGTTGGGTCGGGGTGTTACATCGACAACTTATATTTCCAAAACACTTTAAACAAAACTCATCATGACATCTTAGTGCGAAACAGAAATAAAAGATTGCATATAATAAATAAGAAGCATGTGCATAAAAAGAGAAAAGAAACAACACATGGAGAGATAGGTGAAAGAATATAATAACAATCTCATCAAATATATATATCAAATAAACACAAGTTTCGCTATCACTGAGTGGTCACAAGACCTAAAGTACAAGAACAATGTATTTAAAAGATAAATAAAAGAAAATATATAAAAGTCCTCACTACATCCCTCAAAAAGAATAAACACTCCCCCTAACAAAAAAATCTCTTATACTAACTCTCTCTCTAAGTACATGACTACTTTCATACCAAAAACTACTCTCCCTTTTTGTCACGAATGACAAAGGGCAAGTCACTAAGAAGCAGTCATCTCCTCGTCACTGGAAGAGCTAGCATCCTCATCCTCATCCTTATCAACATCACCATCACTGGAGTCACCATCATCGTCCTCGTCCTCAAATGCCTCTGGAGAAGGAGAGGGAAACGCTACGAAACCACCAAGGTGATCCTGTCGTTGTGCAATACGACCAACATGGGTGTTCACCTAATACAACTCAGTAGTGAGTGTAGAATGGTTGAGGCTTTCCTACCAATCATCACCTTCATCTTAACCAATTATGAAAAAGGTGTAATTACATTGGTGAACATTTGTATATATTTACTATTTCCTTTACTATTGTGAGATAACAAAAACTCTATAATACCAATCTATAATTGTACTATATATATAATGGAATATTTGTAATAAATTTTGCATAGCTTTTGATAATTTTGGCATTTTGGTCTGTAGGGAGGCCTAAATAGGCACCCATGTGGGTAGCCCATTGTATTAGGGATTTTTTGGTGTGCACATATATAAAAGCACACAATCTTTGATATATGAAAGAAGACATGCTCTCATCAAGGCTCTCTAATCTCAAGGCTTCATCATCGAAGCCCTTTGTTTTGGCCTATGAACATCACATGGAATACTTGTGAAATTTACTGATCTAGAATCCAATGGAGATCATTTGGAAGGTTGTAGAGGTCGTGGAAAAATTTAAGGTTGATATGTTTTCACCTTCAATAAGTTTTGGATAGGGTTTCATACCAATCACAAAATATAAAAATCAAAACCCTTAAATATACAACATGAGAACACGTTTGTATGTTTTTCCTTCATACACCATATCATCAACATCCTTTCCTTTTTTTCTTTTTTTCTTTGCAATTTTCACTTTATTATACCTTTCATCTACTACAACCATTGCCTTCTTCAACCAAATTTGGTATTGATATTATCTAATCTATTAATCTTTTTATATAACATAGTAAACATTTTTTTTTTTTTGGAGGGGAATAGTAAACATTAGAATGATAGAGTTTAAAGAAACTTTTGAATTGATTGTTTATGTTTATAAATATGGTTTAGATTCATTTGTTTATATTTGCTACATATTGGCCCATGTGTTACACACCTTTATTTTTTATGAACTTTTTAATTAGTAGTTATATGCAAAAGAATCTTAACCATTTATTTATAAACATATTTTATTCAAACGTTTCTTCAAATTAACCCTTTCTACATAGGATCATAGAGCCAAATTTGAGGGTCCTATGTTTATTGAGTTTTTTTGTCATCGGGTTTGAAATTTGTTAGAGTTGCATATAGAGAAATTTCAATGTTGAACTTCCCAAATAGGCAGGGTTATATACTTATTCTATTACTATCAATTGAATCTTGAGAAATTTGGTTGACAAAATTGCCTTACGAACCTCCTTGCTGAAGGCATGTTTGAATATATGCAACTCGTTATCATTCTCATTATGGTGCGACTATTGGATTTGGCGGTCATTTAGCTTCCTCCAACATAAGAATGCACCCATCAATATGGGCAAGGCCCACACAATAGAGGCCCTCAATGCAGTTGCCTTAGTCGACACTTTTGTTGTTAATGATTTCATTGTTAAAATACATGCAAATTAATACTTCAAAACTTGATAAAATTATACGGAATTTTGGGAGTCATTAATCAGCTTAAATAATTCTTGCTTCTTGGAAATGAATGGTGCTAGTTGTTATTGCAAGTTCTTGGAGAGGCTTGTGCAAAAAACAATAAAATTCGTCATTCTTTGCATCCTCCATTTTTTATATATAAGAAGCAGCCTCCAGTTGAATGAAAAACAAAGCAAACATGCATATGTAACCAATAAATAAAATAAGCATATAACATGACTTTATTTTGCTCATTATAGTTTGTGCTTATGAAGACTATAGCCAAGCAACCATGGCTCAACTATGGCTAACTATTGCTTCTATGAGCAATCCCTAGATGACAACGTTGCATGTGCATTGCTAAAATGTTTACAATTAATAGAATAGTGCAAAATTGAAATGGATTAAGAAAATAAATAGAGAAAATATATGATTGTTAATGGTGAATCCAAAGAGTGTCAACTCAACCCTTTTTTAATGTTTATATGTATGTTTGAGAATAATATGGTTATATGTCTAATGGTTTTTTAAGGAAGTGTGTGATAGCTGAACTATTTTGCAAGAATAATTAAACATATTTTCTATTTCAAATCTAAAATTTGAACTTCAATTCATCCTATAACGTGGAACTCATGCAACATGTTAGAAGTAATAAAGTTGAAGACACAAAAAAAAAAAAAAAAAAAAAAATCAACAGCTCATAACCCTAGGCCACCACTACACCACCATAACTCACCACACCCCACCCACCACAGATCCACCACAACCCAAACCCACAACCCACCACTCCTCCGCCACTAGATCTAACTCATAATACCCCTCAGCCAATAGATCGGTGGAGAAGCTTTGATCTTTGCTTCATCGGCGTGGAGGCCCAACCACAAGAGATGTGAGGAAAGAGAGAGTGAGAAAGAAATGGACTGAGACCAAAGAAAGAGAAAGAGAAAAACAGAGAAGTGAGAAAGAATAAAAGGGATTAAAAGAATGAGATGAGAAATATATTTGATACTTTATTTTTGCAATTGAGCTACAATACCATCATAAAAATAGGATGACATTGTAGCACAATTGCAAATATTTTTGCAATTTCAAGACTTTGCAAGGCCAGGTAATGGAGGGTTTTGGGACATTGATGTTAAATATTACCAACATATGGCATTTACAAGACCCAATGTGAATGCTAAAATCATAATAGTCATTAAACAATATATTGTATTGTCCACCTATGTGCCTTCAAATCATCTAGAAGGCAAGAAATATATATATATATATATATATATATGGGGACAATTTTTGCCTAGACCAAGTGTTGCACTTGTAGTCATTTTCTACCTTATAAGGCATGAACCAATGGTTAAAGAGTACCACTAGTTTGGTTCTTCAACCATTGGTTTATGCCTTATAAGGTAGAAAGAGGAAGACTTTCCTTCCAATGTGGGACTCTCCAAGCCAAAAATGACTACAAGTGCAACACTTGGTCTAGGCAAAAATTGTCTCCACAATAAAAGATAACCAAACTAGTGGTACTCTTCAACCATTGGTTCATGCCTTATAAGGCAGAAAGAGGAAGGCTTTCCTTCCAATGTGGGGCCCTCCAAGCCAGAAATGACTACAAGTGCAACACTTGGTCTAAGCAAAAATTGTCCCCACAATATATATTTATAGTGAAAACATAATAATTTTTATCTGTGAAAGGAAATACATTAGCTTATAAGCTAACGTATATGATCAAATTTTTTATCAATTGGATATTATATACTATATAATTTATAAGCTTATATTTTATGCATAATTTAAAACTACAAAACTAGTAATTTAAACAATTTATTGATGACATAACTATTGATCTTAAATTTTCTAGAAATTTTGGAAGCATGGAGGATACAAAAAAAAAAGATGTAATCTAATGGTGGAATTCTCAAAATTCACTTCCAATAAAAAGATAGTAAGTAATATTGTAATCTTTGGCTACAACCAATTTTGTAACTAAACTTTGTCCTTTTTATATTAAGGAATAAGTTTTTTCTTATACATTAAGAATTCAACTTTTATTTCACATTAAGAAAAGCCAAATCGATGTGGGTTCCAATTAGTTCAACTAGTAAAGTTTTTTATAGTTATATAAGAGCTCTGAGATTCAATTCTCATATACAGCAAAAAATGATTAGTGCCTTAGTCTGATGATAAAAAGCTATCATCAGAAACAAACGTCATAGGTTGAAACTCTCTCCCTCTCTCTCTCTCTCCAAAAAAAAAAAAAAAAAAGGCCAAATCGGTAAGCAAGTGGACTATGACCTTGGGCTTCACATTCACCAAATATAAAACCCAATGAATGTAGATATCTTGAAGACAATGCTTTGGTTTAATGATGAGTAGTGGGATTTAAGAACCGAGTGTAAGTCAAAAACTTAAAATTGTGGCACAGGCTCAACTACTGACAGCATATTAGCAGGGCCGTGGATTCTCCAGTTTACAATTGTATGCCACCCTTAACTCTTTATGTTTAATTCACCCCTTCATTTAAGGGGAGGGGAGGTGAGAGAAGCGAATTCCAATGGCCATACACAGAAACCAAATAAGCTGTAGTAGGAAGAAATACAGACACAAAGACACAGTGGCACCGCCATTGAACAAAGACTGCCTAGGAAACAATATGGCCTCTAGGAGAGTATTTTATGAGACAATCTTCTTATAGAATGCCCTTTTCGCATTTTATTGGCTCCACACACCAACGAAAATGAAACTCAAGTACTGTGAGGAAGGCACTCCGTAAGCCTGTCACTTAAGATAATTTTTGCTACCAAACAAATTAATCTAATGAATACAGTTATAAAGATAGTTCCTAACAGAACATAATATTATATATTGGATCAGAAGTTATTTATTATATATCAGCCAGAAATAAATGATTTGTTCAAATTTTTTCTTTCCCCTCAAGTTTTTACCATTCTTGGAGAAAGAGCCGAAATTTAGGGACATTCATCTTTATATATGGGAAACAATCTCCTGAAATAAATAAAGAGGTAACAGCACCATAGATGACTCCCAATCCTTCCAATTTCCATATCCATTTAAATTTCACAAAATATAGATGATAGATCCACTCAAAGAATTGCAGAAAACAGGTCTCAATGATTGGAAAATCAAGGGTGAACAAATCATGGTCCTCTCTAGTTTTTCTCAATCAAGTTTCAGTTACAAGAATATACAAACTTTTTTCCCCCTACAGGTTTGGTTGCTATTAATAACAGTGTACAGACATTTAACATTATTACACAATAGGAGAGAGAGATTCTTAAATGTACATGAGCTACTGCATAGGCTTTCTGGAGTTGTAAACCGCGTACAGTACAGCTGGGAAAAGTAAGACACCATCCCCCCAATAGCTGTACTTTATTAGATTTTCAATAGAACATTCTGTCCCGTCAATTCCCAACAAAATCAAAATGTGAATCTGTATTTGTTCACATTTCCCCTTTCCACCAAACTCCAACCATGTAAAATAATGACTTTTTGCAATGCGCTTGTCTTTGCCTTGTAAAACACGAGCACGCCAATTGTTCTTTTAATACGTGCACCTAGCAATGTAGGCATTTTCACACACACAGTCCATTCCTAAAACATTCCCATATCAGTATGATCAGCATTTCATTCAAGATTCCAATATCAAACTCCATAGATTTGATAGGAGATTTGGAATCTATAAGGTTCGTTTCATCATAATTGCCTTTTATAATTAAATCAAGATATTCATGAGTTTACATAATTTGACGATAAAAGATCAATCAAGTTAACTAAAACTCCGTCCATGTCGAATTCTAATATCTTATAGGTGCAAAACAGGGACATTTCATTGCAAATAACACATTTTAGTGTGCTGCATATCATAATAAACAAAGGTCTAATCTCTAGCAAGCAACACATTGAAACAAAAGAAAAATGCATATACAGAACAAGTCCATGGAAAAATGCATATACAGATTACAAAACAGAACAAGTCCATAGAAACAATCTTCTCATTTTATTAAGCTCAAAGAAGAGTATACAGAATCAACTGTACACACTCAAATTTTTATGACACAAGAAGGGGTTCAAGATTTGCCCCTTAAACTAAAATCGTGGACTCTCTATGTCTTTCCCCTCACTAATTTCGTGTAAAAAAAATACAGCCAAGCCAATCCCACCTTCAATGAAAGCTTTTGAAGATTTGGCTTGCAAAGATTTCTTTACAAGTGCGTGTACAAAATCAACCAAATTTACAACAACAACATCAACAACACCAACTACAAAATACAACACCAAATCTATTTACAAAAACCTTCAAAGCCTCTCTCATTCATATCTCTGTTTCCATAAATAGTGCTTTTCTTGGCCAATGCTCTTCGTCCGGGGAAGCGAACAATGCCACTGATATATCGGCCAGCTTCTTCTCCGGCAACCGCGACCGACGAGGCCTCATCTGTTTTGGAGCATTCGGAGCTTCAATTTCATCATCTAATTCGCTTGGATTCTCCAAATCAATCGCGCTTCGAAAAGCTCGAGTCTTTGATGGCGTGCTATACGCGAAATGCCATTGCTTTGCAATCAGAGTCTGCAATTAGATACACAAAAATCAAAATCAATATCCATTATTCACATAATCAAACAAAAAATCAAAGATTGATTTACAAATCAAAATACTCACAGCTTCTCTAATCGATTTCGAAACGTGGAATAGCTGCTTCAAATCCTCATGATTCACACCGCACAAAACCCTAATCTGCTCAGCCAAAAAAAAAAAAAAAAAACCAGAAATGTCAATTTTCAATTCCAATTTCACTAACAAACAGTTTCAATCCGATTCAGAAACAGAATCAAAAGCTTCGAGAAAAATTTGGTACTAACCAGAATATCCTGAGGCAAGGCTTCGAGAAGAGACCTTTCAGAATCCAAGCCCAATCTCTCACCGCACATTTTCTTCGACGGCGTTTTCGGAGCCGAATCGATCGCCAAACCCTCGAAATGATTCGAAATCAAAATCCTCTTCCTCCCAAATGCTCTCGCGTACCTCACAGACCCTAGCCCTAGCTCCTCACCGCCGACCACGCGCTTCGATTTCAAAGAACTGCCGCATCTCTTTCCCAACGCCATATTTTTCAAAAAGAAAAAATTGTTTCGAAAAACAAATCTGTTTTTGAAAGCAAATTTTGAAAATAAAACAAAACGAACTCTTAAACTCTTAATACTCTTTTGGATAACTGTTTCTATTTCTGTTACTGTGAAAAAATGGAAACTTAGAACCGCCTTTCTTCAACCACGGAGTTGCTTTTAAAAAATTGTCGTGTCCCTTTCTATCACTCACTTATATATAAAGGAGGGAGGAGAAGATAGTGTTTTATTTGCTTTTTGAATTTTTAATTTTTTGAGAGAGTGCTTTTTGAATTAATAAAAAAAAGTACAAACAGTAAATAAATTAATTAAATAATTAATTAATATATCTACGCGTTTTGAGGAATCTACTGGAGTTTTCTATGGAAAAATCTTCGTTACTTCGTGTGGGTTGGCGGTTAAAGAGTTAAAATGGCTGAAAACTAGCCGTTTGAGTTGGGGGACACGTGGCGATGATTGAGAGGAAATCAGGGAAGTGACCAGGGTGGTGACGTGGCGATATGGTCGGTCTAAGTCGGCTGGCTTTTTAATCTTATTGAACACGTTGCGTGGTTCTACCGTGTTCTGGAAGTTTGGCTATTGTGAGTTGTGACCGTCACCAGAGTGCTTAGTTATGTGACACGTGTAGATGGTTTTATTTGAACGGTGGGGATTGGGTGGGAAATTACGCAGGATGAGAAGGTGAGTGGTGGTTGACTGGCGTGGCCAATTTGGCTTTGATTTGACTTGTTATTTTAAAGTATTCTAAATCGGCGGCTGAGGTGGTTTGATGGTTTTAGATTGTTGATGATAATCTAAATTCACCGTCAACTATACGTCAAAGACCTTTTTTTTTTTTTGGTAAGAAGAGAAGAAGAAGAAGAACACGTCAAAGACCATGATTCTTAGCTTTAATAACATGGTCCCTCGAAAATCTCTTTGATTGCATGGTTTGAATCTGCGCGGCAAAAACAAGTTGTACTTGTATCTTGACTACCCTTTAACTAGCTTTTACACTATTATTTTTTTTTACAAATTATAAATAGAAAATTGTTATTAGTTTTAATCTTGACTCATAAATATTAAAATTACTTTTTTTGTCTACTAGTAATAATTTGTAATAATATGCAATTTAGGATTTATTGTGAAATTGTAATAAAAATAATATAGATGTAACATTTATTCAAAGTATTTGTTAAATTGATTCTAAATTTGTGGATTTATAAATTATCAATAACTTTGTTTATATACATAGTTTTTTGACTACCAAATAATATAAAGTAGTGTTAACGGTGGATTTATGTAAAAATTAATAACAATTTGTTATTTTTCAACATATCTTTTACTTGGGTTTAGAGTTTTTTTTTTTTTTTTTTTTTTCTTTCAATATTTAAAATTAATTTATTAAAAAAAATATTATTGTATTTAATAATAATAATAAAAACAATAAAAGCACGTAATTTTGAGATGACATGTAATATATCTAAGAAAGACAAAACAATTTTGATAAATCGATGCAACATCATCCAACTATCAATAATTCCTTTAATTTTTTAGCCTTTACATTTATTGCATGATTTGTTGATAAAGCTACTTGAAGTGAACACTTCAATTTATTACTAGTTTATACACAGTCATGCCACCTTTTGAAATTTGAAATCAAATCTCACTTTTTTTTTTTAATATTAGCATTTATTGTTATAAAAGGATAATTCTTCTTCCAACAAATGAAGATTAAGCATACCACATCATCTAGCTATTAGATTGAGGATTGTTCTTGGATTTCACTTGTAAGAAGATATATTTAGGCTTGGGCTACGGGTATTGTTTTTATGGGTAGAATTTGAGTTTATATTTTTAGAAGATTTTATCTATTTATGGGTTTTCACTCATAAGATGATTAGTATTTAAGCTTTGGATTATGGGCCCAAATTATAGGAATATTGGTGTACCTAATTTTTTAGCTTGTTAACCTAATCATTAGTTTTTTATTTTATTTTTTTATTATTTTCAATTTTTTGAGTTTTTTTTTTTTTTTTTTAAGGAATGAGAGAAATGGAGTGCATCCAAAGAAAATAAAATTTAGCTCCATATTCATTTAGAGCTATCTAATGCAATCTACTATGTGGTAGTTTATAAATGATGTCTTTATTGTTATATAGTGAGTTGGAGGAAGATTTCTCCAAAATTGGAGCTAAACTTTTTTCTTTAACCAAACAATTATCTTTGGATGTAACGTAATTCTCTTAAAATTTAAATTTATAATGTTATTATTTTTAAAAATAAAAAATAAAACCCCTGCAAAAAAATTGGGCACTAATTATTAGGTTAACAAGCTAATAAATTTAGGTACACCCATATTCCTATAAATTAGACTTATAGCCTAAAGCTTATCTTCTTATTTGTGAAAAACACATAAGTAGATGAAAGCTTCTACAAATGTAAACTCAAATTCTCTCACAGAAAAAACAATATCCATAGCCTAAAGCCTAAATATATATATTTTTGAGTGAAATCCCATAAGTAAGAAGTCTTCTAATATTTAAAAGACACTGATTATTACATACTTGTTTGTGTACTATCATTCATACACATCACTCATTTCATGTGTTAAATGTGAACATTCTTAAAAAATGTGAACGCTTCTTATTATATTTATAAATATTTTTGTATATAAAATATACATTAACGTGGGTGTAAGAATATTTGCCCAGTTCAAAACTCAAACTTCATAAGACCCTCTGCACAGATATAGCATACCTAATTGGTACCTACAATATTAAGTGAACCAATACGTAATTGAACCGAGTTAAGGTAGAAACAATGTTGAGAGAGAGAGAGACAGAGAAGCAAATGGTCATGGTCCACATTAAAGAGTTATTGGTAGAAAGGCTTAGCCAGGCCCAACTGTTTATTTTGCTAACAACCCGCTTATTCGTACCACGGTTGGGCCAGTGGATCCAATATATGATGTTTGGCTTCATAGATTTATGGTGGATGGGTCTTAATAGAATATATTGGGCTAGAGACTAGAGCTTTGGTATTGCTGTATAGCTAGTAAGACAATTGGTGGTGCACCGATCTTAATTTATGGGTCATGCACTCGAGCTACAGAAGAGAAATAGTATTTTTTGGGTTTGGACTGGGCCTATAGCCAAAAATTTAATTGTATCTTTTGTTAACCGAAGCCCATAAGTTTGAGGCTTACTGATTCATTACGTTTGGTAACCAATTCAAGGTAGAAGAAACGATGGGATAGTGTGGTTGCATCAATCATTTTACAATAAAAAATCAAAATAATTAAAATAACAATTAATTTTTTTATTTAAAAATGACTTGAAACTTTTTTGTAATAGTAGAATTTTAGTTGGAGTAGAGTTTCAAATTCTTAAAACTAAGTAGTAGAGTTTTATTTGGAATATATTATTGGTAGTTAATTTAAATTTAGTGAAATTTAGATAATAGAGTTTAGGTAAAGTAAACTATTGGCAATTGAGTTTAACCTAAGTTAAACTATCTTAATAATACTCCTAAAAATTTGTGATTTTTAGAATTTGTGATAGGTTCTTAATAGACTAGGATCGACCAATCACTTAATAATTATAAATAAATAAATAAAAGAACAAGTAAATGAAGTTGAGAAAGGAAGTGATCCATAATATATGAGAAAGTGAATGAAAGGCTAAGGTGCATCCACCAAAACTAAGGATCTCTCTTAAAATTTCAAACTCAAAATCAATTTTGCATTGCAAGTTCATAGAAGCGAGGGAGGTGATTTAAACTTTAAAGTTCCCATGATAGTTTTCCTTAGGAAATATTTTTTGCTTTTGCCAAATGGTCAATACATATGGTTATAGAAAATGGAAAATTAAAATGACTCCATCGAAAGCAGAGCATGGTCAGCTTTCTCCATTCTATTAAGCTAAAGAGCCTAGGTCCATAGTTTAATCCAGTTCACTTCTATAAAAATATATCTCGGTGAATAATTCGTGGTTTTTCAAGGATGAAAGTGCAACTAATAAATTCGTAAAGATTTGGGAGTTTGTATTGTCATGAGATCACCCTCTCAGGTTCTCACGTCATATATATAGGGTGGTCTACACATATGGGATCCACTCATCCACATATGCTGTAAGAGAAATACCTCATTAGATCAGTTCGTAATGTACTTTTTCATATGATGTAATTGAATTTTGGATGGAAGCTCAAATGTTGGAATTGAAATAATATCAATGTCATCCCATAGTTAACCAATCACATTTACAGCGAAGGTACATGATATTTCCAAAACAGTATAATTAATTTCTATAAGAACCATACAACACAATGCAGATAATATTCTATAAGAATGTATTTCAAAAACAAATGGTAGATAGAACCACAAATCCAATGCCTTTCTGTCTTTCTGAACCATTAAACTTTTTAGACCTAATATAAAATTTTGACCTGTATTCTTGTTCTTTCCATTTCCATTATCAATGAGATAGACAAATCCGAAGGAATGCTGCAAATTTTGTCACATGATTTGAAAATTTTGAGGTCCCTTATGTCCCTAAATCTTTTAAGCACATATAAGGGTATATTGCCCTACTTGATTACTATCCAAACTGTGAAACTTTTGGTTGAACAGGACCCTTGTCATGATAATGATCAAGTAGAACTATATTGGTTTTTGGAGATGCTCTCCAAGAGAAAATAAGTCTTTTGTAATTTATTGCATCTGCAGGTTCATATATTCTTATTCGGCCAGTTCTAGGAGTGACTAGAACTAGAGTCTCCAAGAATACTGCCTTCCCTAGGAGAAACCTCACCAACTCTAGTTCATGCTTTTGAAACTTGAAACCTTTCACTTTAATGAATTTGAGGCCAGTGAAGAAGTGAGGGAAGTACTGAAGTAGTTGCTTCTGATGTAATTCCCAGTAAAACCCGCAGTCAAAAGAAAAATCATTGAGCTGCAATAGTTTCAAGTATGATCAATAATAAGTAGAGTAAGACT
The DNA here is from genome assembly GCA_023055345.1 of Quercus wislizeni. Lineage (NCBI taxonomy): Eukaryota > Viridiplantae > Streptophyta > Magnoliopsida > Fagales > Fagaceae > Quercus > Quercus wislizeni. The sequence continues at coordinate 4,422,642 of JALGQJ010000023.1, forward strand.
AGCTAGCTAAGTGTAAGGCTATGTCACTAAGAACAAAGTCACAATTGTACAATTGGTTGAGTTATATACTCACATCAAGAAACAGTTTCTCTAGGCTCGGGCAATTCTTGAGGAAAGAAGCAATATCAAAAAGATTGCAATAGCTTGTACCTTCCATGAATAACTGAAATTCCTTCAAATTCCATAATCTGAATTGCAAATCTCGAAAAGCTCCATCTCGAATTCTTGTTGTCAAGCCCTAAACCGTACAAAACCAACAAACAAACCACAAAATTAAATCAAGAAATTACATTCATCAGGATTTGCTATATATTTCTATTTAATTCAATAACACTTTTTAATTTTTATAGGTAAATAGGGGGAGGGGGTATACGTTGGTGGGATTCGAGCCCTACTATCAAGCACCATAAGAGAAGTGTTGAAAGTTGAACCCACTTGGGTGTCCCTCATATAATACTTGTTAGATTAAATGAAATAAATTCATCATCTTTTAAAGGCTTAAATTTTTGAAAAAATCAATAATTTAACATGGTATTAGAATAAGAGGTCATGGTTAAATCTCCTATCACCGCCTCACATTCCATTTAATCTTCCACGTGTTGAGCCCCACTCAATGGCAATAAATTCACTGTTTCCTAAAAGTTTAAATTTTTGGAACAATTCGTAATTTAACAATACTAACGAAAAGAAATGAACAACCATTAATGACAATAAATTCACCATCTTCTAAAAATTTAAGCTGGATCGATCAGTAATTTAACGATATTAACGGAAAGAATCTAACAACCAAAATCCATTAAAATAAATACATACCTCAAGAAATGCACTAGTTGTAGTCAGAACATTAGCATAAGAGAGATCAGATACCAAATTTTCCACTAGAGAGGCCTTTGCAAAACATCTAGAGGGAGAGAAATTAAGCAACACTTCATCCAAGTGCAAGACCTCAGCAAATTGAAATTTAACAACATTCCCAATATAATAAATTGAGCGTAGAGTCGGGGCATCGATATCAATGCTCAAAATTTCAGTGCAATGCCTAACTTTCAAGACCTTAAACCTCTTAAGGCTCCTAGCACAAACCTTCAAATGTTGAATATTACAACACTGCCATAGGTCCACAGTCTCAAGGAGTAAACAATGGAAAAACAAGGTTTCCATCGTTTCAGTGTTGAGATCGACTTTCTTAAGGATAAGAGTGGTCAAGAAACTCAAACCTGTCAACTGTGGTGGAAGATCAACTTCACAGTAAACTAGTTTCAATGTTGTCAATGATTTGATGTCAAGAAACTGTGAAATCTTAAAAACATCTCTCCCTTGAAAAAAATCTAAATCAAGCTCTTCAATGCCTTTTTCAGCGCATATTTTGAGCCATCTCTCAATCATGTGTTCCTTAGCTGTGGGGTCAAAACACAAACTTAGGCTTTGAATTCTCGAACCCACGTGAGAATTGAACACACGGTT